>APFE030150782.1:16976-51827 GCA_000404065.3 Pinus taeda | reverse complement strand
ATGTTACTCAGATAAAAGATTATTATTATTACTTTGTGTAAAAACTGGAGCATGAATAAAAGAATTACATTCAGTAACTTCGAGCAAGGAAGTTATTTTCTTGATGATAATCTTCTTTTCCTTTTAAAAAAAAAATAAAAAAAAAAAAACAGTTGTCAAGAAGGGAGGAAAACCCTAACTGTTTTTACTCCTTCCTTAGAAAGGAGGGGAAATCCGGGCTATTTGGGAACAGACGAGAGACAAGGAAAAAAAGGCATGTTACGTCTGGTGGTGATCAGATAACATGGCACATGCTGTGCATTCAAGTAATTGCTGAAGACAGTGGTCTGGCAATGAGCTTGGGGGGAGACATAATTCTGGCAATTAGTCTCATGGTGGGGAGGATCGACAAGCAAGGGATAGTTCCCTGTTCTTAAAACCTAGAAAGGTGTGGAGGCCTAAGGAAAAATTTCTCAGGTAAGTATGACTGTGAATTTTGTACACTTACTGTGTTTGTATCGTTTAGATAAGTGAGCAAAAGGCTTAACAGTATGCTATGAAATAAACAAAGAAGAAATGAACTCAGGAATTACTATATGAAGGTCAAACAAGGTAGAATAATCTTAATTATTCGCTAGCCAGAGGTAACTCCTCAGTAATAGGAGGGTAACCAGTAGGCTGTAAGCGATAAACAACAGTAAATATCGATGGTCTCAATAGTCTCAAATAGAGTTAAATACGAGAATATGCTAGACTGTTATTAACCCAACAAACCGAGTACGGAACTGTAATTGAAAGACAGAAGGGAAGCTTTATTTATACATGCATCCGTGAGCATGAAACTTTAACAACATTCCTCAAGATAAGTAACTCACGAAATAAAAAATTAAAGCTATATTATACATTGGTATTACGTTGCAAAATCTCTGTGGAAGAGCTACTCAAATATAATGACTAAAACCTAAATACTGTAGAAATCATGAAACATTAACAATCATTCCTCGTGAAGGCAGTTTTCTCCAAACACTGTGAACAAGAAAAGAAAAAGCGATAACCGAGGATATTTTAAAGAACCATATGCGGATATCAATACAAACCAGAGAACTAACTGTTGGCAAATAAATGCAAAGAGCCTGTAGTAAAACAATCATCAAATACCATATGGGCATGCAATAATATAAATAACATAATAGCTACTGAGAAAAACAATAGCTAATATCGCGAGGAATAAACCCTTGTTGGGCGAATCAAACTGTGTCGAGCCTGTGAGGGCGAACCCATAAGAATACCATTTACAGGTTCATGCCCAGCTCGAAATTGAAACTACAGAGGGCAAACACTTCTATTAACCACATAGGAAGAAATGGTGATGCGCCATAAAGAAACAAGTTTGTATATATATAACAATAGAAAAATCTGGAAGTGGGTACAGTTCGATATCAAACCAAAAACCAAAATCTTATCAACATGTACAATGTGAGTCGCTTAAGAGCGGTCATTGTTCCATATCAATTACAACCATGGATAAAAGTCCACGAGCAACAAAGGCAATGAAGCCATATCTAAACAGTTAAATACAATAACCCAGAACGGGAATTAATTGCTGTAACCATGGCAGAATAACTGAAGCTTCAACAGTAAATGGAGGAACCTGCCAGCGAACGGCGAGGTTAACCTGGAAACCGACACCTTGATGCATAGTTGAATGCCCAATAAAACTATTGACTCACTTGTAAGCGTCGAGCCAAATGGACTGGTTATCAACCTTCTATCCTCGCTATGTGTAACCCCTGCCATACGATAACAGACCGTTAGTGGAGTCGGGCTATCCGAAAGGAAACGAACTGTAACAATAAAAAATAAACCACGGGTCGACGGTATCCACCTTACCTCGGCTCGAGCTTGCAGGAACTGGAGAAACAACCCGGAAAAAGACTCGGATGGAACGAGTCGGCAAACACCAAATGAACACAAGACCTGCGTCGGGCAGCAGAGAAGTCATCGTCATCGCCAGAGGTAAATGTACATAATGCTAAAAGGATAATGAGCGACCGATTGTATACCTGTAAAGCATGAAGGTATATATACAAAGCTAAATAGTCGAAAGCGACCGATTGTATACCTGTAAAAGCTTGAAGATAAATATACAAAGCTAAACAGTCAATAAGCGACCGATTGAATCCCTGTAAAGTATGGATATATATACATGCAAGCTAATTAGTCGATAAGCGACCGACTGTATACCTGGAAGAACATGAAAATATAGAAAAATGCGAAATAGAGAGTGTGCGACAGATTGTATGTCTGTATCAGAACTTCAATAGTTAAAAAAAAACTAATGGATAGAATACCTGTAACAAACTGTGAACATAATGCCGAATTTTAGTAGAGACGGAATTGTATACCTTCATAACAACACTCTGATGGAGTAGCAGAGGGTTCCAGCCGGGTAGAGCCTAGAGGCAAGTCGAAGACGCCGTGGAAGCCGCAGAGGAAAATGTCTCAATGCATGGTTTGGCGGCAGGGTATACCCGTGGACCTCAAACCCTAAAACAATAAACCTTGAAGAGCAGGATTACCCTAAAACAATAAACCTTGAAGAGCAGGATTAGCTCTCCATCGTTCGATGGTAGAGAGCTCCCGCAACACCGTTAGATCTCGTCTCCGGATCCCAAAGTGCAGAATTCCGTCAGAGGAGTAAAGAGCAGTCACAGTCGCCAGCAATAATATGAATTGGTAAGTAAGCCACATGGCAAGCGGTGGCAGCATGACATTAATCGTTTTGGAATAAACATTATAAACCATGTACTTCCCAATTCCTGTGGTACGTTTTCCGCACGATATCATGGGGTAATAATATTAATGCAAGATACCTATACCATCAACCTTATATAGCGTACACATATTCGTTAGTAGGTGAACCTTATAATTTTTTTTTATATGCGTGATTACGGGTTAATATAGTAAGAGTTGTGACACTTCTACTGTACGGATACTTTCAACGACCCAACTTAAAATAATAAAAAATACATAGAATCTCCATAGATTCTTAACGCTGGCCCTGATCACTGGCAGCCTTTGGCTTGCAATCGTCACCCGGCATGGAGACTAGTCTCTTTCTGCAATCCGATTTTTTCCCACTGATGCATCTTATTCCATCAAGTGAATTTTCCATCTCTTGAATTGAATGATAATTATAACGGAAATGGAGGAATATGACATGATGTCTTGCACATGATCTCTTCAATTTTGTATCGTAAAAGATTCTGAAATATTTACTTGAGGCAACTTTACCTAGAGAGCCAGTGAGAGTTGATGGACCAATTAAGATATGAAGATAAATACCATGTCGAAAGTACTTAGAATAATTTTTTTCACATATGTTATTTACCATCATTAATATTTAAACATTTATAAAACGTGGGCACTACGAGGAGTGCAGCTGTGCTGTTCACTCCTGGATTTTGCTTTCCAGTTGTTTGACAGTGGACATAGAAACACGATCATTGTATCTACCTTTTATTTTATTTATAAAAGATGAATGGTTTTTTCTTTTAAAAATAAAATGGGGGTACTATACATCTGACAATTAAATGGTTTCAATTGGTTGCAGCTTGGCAGAGTTGTTGAATTCTGTTTTGTTTCGTTGAATATAATATTTTAGCTATATTTATGTCGATGGCAGATAATGGAATATTACTCCATTATTTGATTAGAAACATAAACCAATTAAACTATTTGATTTTCTAAACATTTTAAAATCAGCAATTAAATTATATTTGCATTCATATTTCAACCAGCCATTTAGATACATTGGAAAATCTTATATTACTATTTAATAGTACTTCACATATTACAAATTTTAGTTGTTCACTATTTCATATACAAATGTTAGGATTGCAGATTTCCTTATTCATTTTGTTTACAATAAGCTAAGATTCTGTTAAAAAGCTACCGACTGAATACTCTTTAAAATAAATAAAGGTATCAATAGAAATATATTCTCTGCATTTATGTACACCAAATTCCAAATTCTACAGTTATACAATGCACCTACTGGTTGTACAAGGAATATATTGCATTCTATAGAGCCTAAGGGATTTGGAAACCACTCACAGCATAGGTTGTATTATGTATGTTCGAATCTCACAGGCACAGGTTAAGACTGGAGCTGATAAAGATTCGAACATACATTAGATTGAATCTCCACTCATTCGAATGTCATAGATAAGTGGTGAAATAGCGCCCAACTTATTTTACCAGGATAAGAATGGAGTTGATGGGAATTTTACCGGGATGAGAATGGAGTTGATAGGAATTTCTCTTTAAATGATGACCCAACAAAGTGGTGAAATAGCCCATTTATTTCACCAGGATAAGAATGGATAAGAATGGTGTTGATAAGAATTTTTCTTTAAATGATGACTCAACAAAGTGGTGAAATAGCCAATGCATCTTAAGATCAATTTGAAACATGGGTAATATTAAAAGCATTATTAAACAAAGTTCTATAAAACCTAAATGTTGTTTATTTTTATTTTATTTAGTTTATATATATATATATGATGTTTTTATACAAAATTAATTTTAATTTTCACCACTTATTTGACCAGGATAAAAATGGAGTTGATAACAATTTTTCATTTACCCAAAAAAGTGGTGAAATAGTCAATGTATCTCAAGATAAACTTGAAACATGGGTAATATTAAAAGCATTATTAAACCAGGGCCATACCATTTAAATGTTGTTTATTTTTATTTTACATATATGAATGATGTTTTTATATAAAATTTGAATTAATTTGTGAGATTATATACAAATTAGAGTCCAGTGCTGTGGATATGTTTATTAGAGTAAATTTTTAAAAATTCATCCAATCACATTATTTTTATTTGTCAGTTATGGATTTTATAAGTTATTTAATTTTTGTTTAATTAAATAAATTAATAGAAAAGTAAATACATAGGATATTTGTAATAGATATAAAGATTTGTTTCCAAAAATTCTTATGAAAGAAATTCTTAAAGAGACAATTATCAAAATTTTGTTATTTTTTCTTTTCTTACCTCAACATTCCTCACACTTCTTGTAGAAACTGAGTAGCCTCTTTAAACACATTTACCAAACCACTTGGGAGACATGGCAACCTGTTGTGAAATGTCAACAAAACCTGTTGTGAAATGTCAACAAAGTTTTTTTAGTCCCTGCCGCCTACGGCATGGGACTATAGTAATCAGTTTTTAGTCTTAGCATTAATCTATTTGCAAGTAACCCAAAGTTTTTCGTTGGCATTTCATAAAATACGTTTGATCAACCTATCGAATAAAGGCATTGGTTTTTAAGGCCAATAAGAGTTTTTTTCATCTTATTTGGCCTCTCCCCGAGGCCAAGAGACTATAAAGATTATATACTAAGAATTGGTTTCATTAATATTTTCAGAAGATAAACTAATGCCAGCATTAGTTCTTGACATCAAATGTTTAGTTTGAGAAATGTCATTAAATTAGTTACCGAAGGTAACTGGTCCCCCACCCGTCAACTTCGAGAGAATTCACATGTAAACACATGGCTACCACATGTTGAAAGTTTGACACATGTTGAAAGTAGTTTGCATGGAGGTACCCATTTGTCCACTTCCAAAGACTATATTGGAGCGAAACTTCATTAGCTTTTTTCATATTTCACAAACTAGAAAATCTGAGCCGATTGCCAATGGTTGAGCATAGATAGCAAGCAAGTAGGTCGTATTTGGGGATTCAATAGCACAATTGTTACAGAAAAAGCCCATATTTGGGGATTCAATAGCACAATTGTTACAGAAAAATAGCACAATTGTTACAGAAAAAGCCCATGACTTGAGGTTCTCCTTCCACTGGGGATTTTGTAAGTCATTCAATGGTAGATATTCCTGACCTTAAAGCACAAGTCACTGTTCAGGATAGGATGCACAACTGACTGTTCAGCATAGGAAAGAACTTCACAGAGTTACTGCTACTCTAGATACTGAGAAATAGAACGTATACAAAACCCTGCAAGATATTATGCATTTTTTGCCAGATACATACCGCTAGATACTCTAGTAATCCAGTATATTTAGTATGGATAAACCAGGTAAGTGAAAAGAACTGTCTATTCTAGGTTGATTCAACCAATTTTGTGAACTTTGTTGTATAGCTGCGCTACAAATGCAGATTTTAATATGAAATATTTACAGTTTAAAAAAATGTTTTTAGATTTTGAAGATCTTAAGTGTTTATTCCATACGCACTATTTAGGCATCTGCTTCTAAAGTTTCTTCCTTTCATAGAAATTGCATGCATGAAGTCTATGCATGTACTATTGACCAGTCTCCGCTTTATCTCACTGAATTTGGCATTATCTCGGCTTTATCTTCGCAGGACTGCTCTCCTGCAATCACTAAATTACTTATGAAACAGCAAGAGGATTCGATTCCGTACGAATTTCATCTTTAACTCTTTTGGTTGAAGTTCTTGCCTCTTTCTTCTTTCTTCACTCCCCTTTAATGCTAGGATTGGGAGCATTAAACTATTTCATCGATATCTTTGAATCAGACTAGTTTTACTGAGACTTGTTTTACTGAGGTAAAAGGAGCGCTAAAGTCTTGTTAAACATATTATAAAAACAAACTAAAATGTGCATAAATTTATCTGCAAAACTAACTTTCCCTGATTCTTGCACTTTAGGAATAAAATCCAGACAAAGGCTAAAATACTTAGAATAGGATTAGGAGGATTGCATTTCAGATCCAAACCTGGTTTTTAGTTGTTGACAAGCAATTGGTAGCAGGAGCATGAATATTTGTAACATCGACTAAAACTGCGCGCCTTCTAGGCCGAGAACTATTTGCATTGGCAGCAAGATCATCCACTGCAACTCGCTTAGGAGCTCTTTTCCTAGTCTATTTCTTCTCCCGACGCACGTAATTTTCCTGTCCCTTGACATCTTTAATCTCCCCACCAAAAACAGGATCCGCTACCAGACAAAGCACTAGAAATCCTTCTAAACAACATTAACGCATAATTTGTTTCCACTACTTGTTAACTTCTGGACACCAAGAAGATTTTGTCATTCACTGGAACAACAGACTGCAAAAAAAAGCGAAATACTAAAATAAGAACGTGTAAAAACTAAGAAATCATTGGGCAAATTAGCCTCCTGGAGTAAAAGAAGTTTGCAGTGAAACTCTTGCAAATATTATAAGGGTCAAGAAATTCAGTTGGTGAAATTCCAGTCACAATTTGCAGTTTGTCCGGGAAGGGGCAGCGACTGAATCTCCAGAGAAAAGATTTGGGCCACATTGATCTTTAGCTGTATAATTAGAGAGAAGGGATTTCACAACAGTTGTGTACTGTCCTGGCTGATTGTTTTTCCCAATGTTCCAACTCTTACCACCAGGAAACATGAAACTAGCCCCACTTTTAAGTGACCCATGTAATCTGAGGCAGCGACTAAATCTGCAGAGAAAAGCTTTGGGCTACATTGATCTTTAGCTGTAAAATGAGAGAGCAGGGATTACACAGCAGTCGTGACTGTCGTGGCTGATTGTTTTTCAAAGTGTGGCAACTCTTACCACCAGGAAACATGAAACTAGCGACACTTGTAAGTGACCTATGTAATCCATGCAAGTATGTTGTCGTGTTGCAATCTGAACAATAATTGAATTAATAGCAATAATTAAAAATTAATTCAAGACTTTTATAAATAGTTTAATTAGAATGACACTTTTAAACTATTATTTTCTCTAAGTGTATAGTTGACATATTCAACGTATTAGCCAATCTTAATTTTGGTTTATAAAGCATGGTTTCCTGTCAAAACGGTCTGTTACATTTCACGGCCAGGTTCTGCCATATGTGTCAGTTAAATGGGCATTTTCATCTAAGTATTACTGCACTCTATAGTCTATACCACTACCGCAATCATATATATCCCATTCAATTTCAATGTAAAGGCATTATGTCCTTACAAACAACTACACGCCATTCTTTTAAAAATCGTAAGTAGCATCCAGCTTCTGTTGATTCTTTACTTTTACTCTCACATGGTAGCTTAAGAAGTTCGTTTTGTGCGAGTAACTTGTTTGAGATGTAGTTTGTTTTCAGGCAAAGGAATTAAAAAAGCAAAAACCCGTGAGAATGATATGTCTGAGATGTAGGTTGTGTTCTCGCAAAGGAAAGAGTCAAAACAGAAAACTACTTCATTAATTGCGACATAATAGAAGAATTTGATGTAGACCTGCACATCCAAACTGATACAGGAAATCTTCAATGGAGATGCGGGGCATCGATCCCCGTAGCTCTCTCATGCTAAGCGAGCGCTCTACCATCTGAGCTACATCCCTAATTTGATCATATGAAATTGTATCAACTATGTTCAACGTCCCCATTGAAAGATTTGTAGCTATTTCAAACATGTTGTAGTCAGTAGGCAAGAAATCTATCATATTATTTTTCTACATCATTTGTTTTCCTTTTGTGAAGTCTATTCACTCTACTTTTTTCATTGAAAAAATAATTACATCTTCATGTATCTGACACTGTCTGTGCCATCTTTATCTGACACTGTCTTCACCATCTTTACTTGTATAACAAAAAACTCTAAAACAAAACAACTATTAAATCCTTATAGACATCATAAAAAAAATCCTATACTTTTGTAAAACTCTAAAACAAAACAACTATTAAATCCTTATAGACATCATAAAAAAAATCCTATTCTTTTGTAAATCATCTATGAAACGTCTCAGACTAGTCTAGTAGCTGATCAGATTACAAATAAAAATATATCATCTATGAAATATCTCAGATTAGTCTAGTAGCTCGATCAGATTGCAAATTAAAATATACAGTCACAGAAGCATTATTTGTAAATAATAAAAAATATATATATAAAAAAAGACCCACCATTGTTCCTGTGCTCATTCAAGAGACGCTAATTGATACTTATGTTTCCTGCATTTGTCATGAAGCCTTGGTTGAAAGCTGTGACTAAGCTCAGACAACGATTGACAGGTCTTGCATGCCTACTGTTTCCGTTTCCCCACTCAACGCAGGGACTAACGGCTATTTACTCGCCCAACTTTTCTAATCGATGCATCACCGCACATTCCCGCTTCGACTCCTCTCAGTGTCGGTGTTCTGGAATTCTGGGGGACCCATTGCCTTTTCTCTGCTCACAACATTGTTGTTGCAGCAAGTTCTGTAATAGGCCCATTCTTACCTCATTCTTCCTTCTCGAGCTTACGGCAGGGACTAGCTGCCCCGCAGCCCCCTTGTTTCAATGTTGCATTTAGCCCCTGGTATCTGTTACTGCTACAAAAAAAATCCTCAACCAGACTTATTATCCTAACTAAAGTGCCTAATATGCATGTCATGGGCTTAGTGTGACACACATGAATGCATTTTCACTCACGCACTGGTGATGCTTTGGTCAAGCTACAATGATGTCACAAATACGACATCAGAAAAATTCTACAATAAGACTTCGTAAGCCCTCACTAACATCAATGAAAACCATGCGTAATCGTTAAAAACTTCGAAGCTGAAGCGTTCACAGTCTCTGAAGCTTTTAATCGAATGCATAATTTCTTGAGGCCCTGTACCCTATCTGAGTCTCCGTCCAAATCCCTGAATATCCGATGAGACCGTTCAGTGGTGATAGATCACACAATAGTGTTACATTTTTTTTCTGAAGATTGCACCAATTCCAACGTTGCGTCGTTAAAACAAATTAAATTAAAAGAAAGTCTCGTTGTTAGATGGTGTGGTGTATAGAAAGCATCCAATGTTGTGAGTATGGATATGCAGGTAGAAAGATGGTGTGATGTATAGAAAGGATCCAATGTTATAGAAAGATGGTGTGATGCATAGAAAGTATCTAATGTTGTATGGATATGTATGTAGAATTAGATTTAGTTTAAATAGGTTAAGGAAGGTTAACTTTTTTTTCAATTTAGCAAAAAAAATTGAGGAATCTAATTGAATGTGAGAGTATTCAATGTTTTTTTTTAATCACAAAAATAAATTCAACCCTATCAAAAACCTTTAAAGCATCTAAAAAATTAAAACTACAAAATTATTACTTAAAATTGAAATTTTAAACATGTAAATAAATAAACTTACAACCTTCAATATTGTATAGGGCTGTAAAAACAATGTGAAAAAAGTTAATACTTGTCCATACAATATTCAATTATGAAGATGTAAGTTTGTCACATTAATAATCAGAATGGGCATGTAACATTCAATACTGTATAGTAGTGCGAGTAGGCCTGGATTTTGACGTTCCATAGGATGTATTTCATATTTTAGGACGTCTTTCAAAGTTGACGTGCTTCATAAATTAGAAATTTAAGAAACCAGTCATTTTGACATTTAACTTAGAGTTTGTCCCGTCAAAATTTATAGTACCAGTCTTTAAGTTAAAAATACTAAAGTCAGGCTAAGCAAGGTGATAATACAAATGCATACAATACTTCTAGTTCACATGGCAATAATGGCAATGGATTCTCGGATACTTATAGATTTGAATCATATAAAAAATTATTTGGCTACAGTCTTTTTGTAGATTTGAACTTTATGAAGGGAGATCTCGCCCTAGGCAAAGGACAACTACATTGTAATCTAGGTGTTACATTCAAGGAACTAACCAACTAGTCTACATCAAGAATGTGAATTTAGCGATCAAACTGTAGACTAGTACGTGATTGAAAAATACTAAAAATATACATGAATTTTTTGGTGTGTATAACACTGAAAAGGGGTAGTGGGCTTGTTTTTGTTCCTTAGGCTTCCCTCAATAGTTCCACACTCTCCCTCTTGTTTGATTTTGCAATCTTCCAACATCCATGAAGAAGTGCGATCCAGAAATAAAAGCATCTGAGGAATAGGTGGTGATGTGAATGGCAGTTGCAATGTTTAATTCGAAAACATCTTTGAAGAGGCTTATCAGAGGTCACACGAAATCAGAAATAATGGTAGCGCTCCCTACTACAAAAAATTTGGGCTCATGAAGGGCCCTGGACTCTCGAAGAAAATCAGATGCTCATTACTCACATATTGTAGCACAACCATGAAAGCTAGAGGTTTTTGCGGCAGAAAGTTGGGTGCTGAGATAAGAAAGAGTTAGAGATTACACTGGGCTAACTATCTAAGACCAAATATCGAGGGGAAAAATTCAGCTTGTAGGAAGAGAAGACTATTATTCAACTTCATGCTCTAGTGGGAAATAGGAGGTGCCATTGCTACTCACCTTCCCAAGCAAACAAACAACAAAATAACAATGAAAAGGTGTAAGCAAAAGGTGGACCTTAAACTCATTCAAAACACTAGTCACAATAGTCATTCTAATGCTATTTTCTTGAAAATAAAAAATAGCTATTGATTTGAGGCTCTTGTGATCTATATTATGTGTAGTGTTGTCTTCCGGACTCATTGCATACAAATTTTTGGAATCGATGTTTTGAACCATTCTCGTGGTTCATGAACCACAAAAAATTGATATGTGATAACTCTAGAAAACAACACCAAAACCAAAAATAACTCACTAAAAGTAAATATGGAGCTTTCTACTTAACTTTCACTCATCATTTACTTCAAAATCTACAAGATTTACCCATTTTGAAGTTCCAAGTAAGTTAGCCTTCTTCAACCAATTTCAATCTCATTGGATTGTTGTTGTTTTTTTATTTCTTTCTTAGTATTTGTTTTATGTGAAATGAATGTTGTGAAATTATACAAGCTTGTCAAAATGAATTTCTCTTAGGTCTGTTGTTCTTTCTTTTACAGGAATAATATATCATGTCATGTTAAAAAAATGTCTTAAATATTAGAAAAATAGCTTGTGATTTGTTCCATAATGAAGTGCTCAATTACCATTTTGAAAAGCCCGTGTTTATTTTGACTAAAAATAGCTTGTGATTTATTGCATAATGAAGTGCTCAATTACCATTTTCAAAAGCCCAGGCTTATTTTGACTATTTTTGTTTTTTTGAGTGCCCTCGCTTATTTTGACTAATTTTGTATTTTAAGTTTTTAACTAAATGTTCTGAAATCAAATTCATTTTTACTGTAGTGAATTTCTCTTTAAAAAACATAATTATATAATTATCAAGCTAAACGTCTCTTACAATAAAAATAATTATTGAAGATGTTACAAACTCATATTTATTTAACATACCTATTTAGATTGTCAACCACTTCTAATATAATTGTATTTGGAGGATTCAACTTGCACTAAGTAATTGAATAGAATAAGTGATGGTATTGTCTAGGGCAATGCTTAATAAGAAGGATTTATTTGTGTAGTTGGTTGGGCTGTATATTCCATCTATGATGTGGACAATAATGTGAATCTAAGTTTTTAAGATGAGGAAATCATAGGCTCATATTTAAGATATTATGAAAATGATTAGTTAACAATGTTCAAATGCAATGATGAGTTGATTACTTTGGAGAGTTTACCTCATAGATTGCAGAGTTTGCTAAGTCTTGACATTTTTCAGCTTCAAGGTTTAGGAATAATGTGTTCCAAATATGTGTAATGGATATCAAATTAGTTAAAAGGATATACAAATATTTGAAAAAATATTTAACAATCATTACTGGATTTATTATTCAAGTAGTTCACATTTCGCTGAAAGTGCACTTATAGGGATTAAAGTTATCATGGTATAAATAAGTAATTTAGTAAATACAATATGTAGTGAGTGAACAAAGATGTGTGTGCCCATTGTCAATAAAATATTTGGTGAAAATAATTTATTAAGAAATAGTTAAACATGTAATTATATGTTTAATAAATTTTACATATGTAGTAGATTATTGGATTTCCATAAATTATAAAAAGCAATAATAGTTAAATTCTTGATATTTAAAAAAAAAAAAAACTCTATCTCATTTACTTGAGGTTGAGAATCCTCATCATCTTAACTATATGGCATTCTTTAGTTTCTTTCACATGTCAAAATTTATGTACATAATCAAAATTATTAACACCCAAAGGGTAAAAAACTTTATAAAATCTTAAAAATATGGTTGCATAATAGGTGGAAAGGCATATGCTAACTTAGGAAGAAACAAGTCACTCTAACAGGGAGATTAAAGGAAGTGGAGACATGGTGAAACATATATGTTGAGAAGAAACAAGACACTCTGGTAGGGAGATTAAAGGAAGCTGAGATGAAGGAATAATTGTAAGAGAATTTCTAGATAAAGGGAAGTCTACAGTAGAACCTAAAATTAAAGGCACGAAAAATGCCAAAACGTCATCAAATTTTCATTTGACGGGCAAAGGGGATTTGAAATTCCATACATGAGTGTGAGAACACAGTACAAAATGTTGGAAAACAGCACTTTTCCAAGATTATGTCAGGAAATCAAATTAACTTAAAAAGAAATAAAGAAATCATGGTTGTTAGATAGTGTGGCGTATAGAAATATTGGATGTTACGTAGATGTGAATATGCATAGTAAAATTAATAATATTCTAGATATAAATATGCATAGCTAAATTAGTAACATTCTGATGATGCAGTAAGAGTCAAACATATACTGTATAGCAGTGTACCAACCATGCAAATAACATTCTGTACTGCATAGCAGTGTTACATAGAATTCAACACTGCATAGCAGCATTAACATTGTAAATAACGCTATGCAAATAACATTCCGTACAGGATAGCAGTATTACATAGTATTCAATATTGCATAACAGTATGAACACTGCAAATAATATTTACAGTATGAACACAGCAAATAAGGTTAACAATGGTAAATATATTTCTATATGTTTTCTATAAGCTTCCACTGTAGGGATACTTTCAATGACAACTTAAAATAATAAAAACTACATAAAATTTCCATACATTCTTAACGCTGGCCCTGATTACCGGCAGCCTTCGGCTTTGCAATCGTCACCCAGCTTGGAGATTAGTGTCATTCTGCATTCCGAGTTTTCCCACGGATGCACTGAACCTTCCGTCCCTTTAATTGAATGATAATTATAATGGAAATGGAGGAATATGACATGACATTTTGCATAATTTCTTGAATTTTGTATCAGGAAATGTGGTATTCTAATTAGCTGCTAAATTTGTTTCGAAAATTATATAAAATTTAGTAAAATTTTGATAAATTAGAGAGGGATTTTTGTAAATTCAATTGTCAAATTTGAAAATTTTGGATGTTTAAAAGTTTTTTATGGCATTGAATTTATTTCCACTATCAAAAACATAATTCAAATAATGCTGGTGTGAGATTTATTAAAATCAAATAGGTAGTCTAACTAGACTGCAAATTTGCACAGAAGGTCATGGAAATTTAGATAAGATTTTGATAAAATTAGATAGGGATTTTTGTAAATCCAAGTTACCCCTGTCAAACTTCATATCAAAAACATGATTCAAAAACTGCTCGTGAGATTTATTAAAATCAAATCAGTAGTCTAACTAGATTTGTGGTGCCTAAACTTTTTTGGGGATGCTGAATCCATTTCCACCATCAAAACCATGATTCAAACACTGCTACTATGTGATTTATTAAAATCAAATCTATTGTCTAACTAGACTGCAAATTTGATCAGAAAGTCATGGAAATTTAGGTAAGATTTTGATCAAATTCAGTAGGGATTTTTGTAAATCCAAGTTACTGCTGTCAAATCAAATACATAGTAAATTTAAGTAAGATTTTGATAAAATTAGTTAAGGATTATTGTAAATCCAAGTTACCCCTATCAAACTTTAAGATTTGGAATGCCTACAAATTTTTAATAGTGCTGAATCCATTTCCATAATCAAAAACATGATTCAATCACTGTTATTTTAAAATTTATTAAAATCTTTTTAACAGAATTCCTAAAACTTCTGACCTTCACCACCTCGATAAACAACACCTCAAAAAATATTCTAAAATATCTACTATAGCAACTTTACCCGGGAACCACTAAGAGTTGATGGACCAATTAAGATATGAAGACCAATACCATATTGAAAGTACCTAGAATGATTTTTTTCCAATGTAATTTACATTATTACGATTTAAATATTTGTAAGAAATGGGCGCTCTACATCTGACAATCAAATGGTTTCATATTTGCTGCAGCCTCGAAGAGTTGTTTAATTTTTCGTTCAATATAATAGTTTAGCTTTTTTTTTTGTCAATGACAGGTTATAGAATATAACACCAAATGAACTCAATTATTCGATTTTATAGATTTTGGAATATTTAAAAAGAAATACAAACATGAACTAACTCAATTATTTGATTTTCTTAATATTTTAAAATCTGCACTTGATTTTCTCAATATGAAGTCTGTGGGTCAGCTGGTCAGTTGAGGAGATTGATTCATAGGTGAGAAAATTGCACAAAACCCATTTTCCATAGTTTAACCAGCCCCTAGTGTTGAAGAGCGAAGAGCACAATGGCATCTGCAACATTGTCCATGAGTCCAGTTTCAATTAAAATAAAATAGAGTACTTCAACAGCCGCAACTCTGATGCAGTAAGTAGAGTGCATGTTAATGGTGATACAAGTACATCAATTTTTAATGCAAGACGAGGACCCTAAGTAGAGTGCATGTTAATGGTGATACAAGTACATCAATTTTTAATGCAAGAAAAGCACAGGGTCCTCCTCGCTCTCAATTCACCAAAGGGATTCCCATGCAGGCCAGACTATTAATTTTTAGTAGGGACGGTATGAGTGGAATAACAGTCCCTCTGAGCTCGGCGCTTCTGGAAGGAAGCTTCTCCGCTTAGAATTGAAGCGATCGTAGGGAACTGGCGCCTTCTTTGAATGGATAGTCGAATTTATTCACTATTAGGATTTGTTAACAATCATACGTCACGCTAACCTTCCTGCTATTCTGTTTTGTACAGTTGTTTTATCTTGTACATTTGCAGTTATGGGGTTAGCTGGAGATTATTTTGTGATTATCTCAATCTCCAGTGGATAATCAGAAATATAAGAATGAATAATAGATAAAGGTATTTTGAATTTTGGAAAATGATTTTTTATTTCAAAGATATGTTTTAATAAATAATTAATAAAATATAATAATTTTATTAAATTTTTATAAATAAAAAAAATATAAAAGCGTAATAACTTTTTTTATTTTCTATAAATATATAATTACAATTTAAGTATTATTAAAAACATTTAAATGAAATTAGGATATGTAAATAATTAATTATAAAAAATAGTATTTTAATTAATGTAAAATAAAAAAGATAATAATGGAACGTTATTAAATTTAGTTATCAAAGAGATTTAGAACAATTTGTGAAGGAATGCCCCTCTAACCAAAGGTTACTAGTTCTAGTCTTGCTGATACCAAAAATCGAGCATGGTTTCCGCTAGCACGGCTTAAGGCGAGTGCAATCCCGAGAGAATCTTGAAAAATATTTATTTTATTTTTTTGTGATTGTAAATTATGTATTAAGTCATAACCACATTCGGACTAACCATGTTCTGAATGGAAAAGACTAATTTTTAAGTTTTCATACATAGCCATATTCCTATGGGGAATGGCTCATTTTTATAAGAAAAATTTGATAAAATGCATTGTTTTAATTTTGAAATTATAAATTATAAAAGACTTTTAAATTTATTTTAGGTTTTCCTATATTGGAGAGAGTTTGAGGTCTTGAGTGGTATTTTTATTTTTTTATTATTATCGACCTTTCAAGTTAAGTATGATAGCTAATTATCACCATATCTACAAAATAATTTTAAATTGCTATTCACTAAATCAACGTATGTGGATAAATAATAATTAACCTAGAATTACTAAAAAAATTACATAAACTTTTAATGAACAATAGAAGATGATTTAATTTAAAAACTAATAAAATAGTAAATTAATAAGAAAATAAAATATGATTTATAATATATTAAATTAATAAAAACTAAATAAAATTAATTTAATACAAAATAACATTAAAGATAATTTATTTAATATTAAAAATAAACTTGAATATAATGCTATACAAAAATAATTTATCTAGGTAATTTGTATAATTAATAAAGTACATAATTACTGAAAGTAAATGATTTAGGGTTAATTAACGAAATTACACTTTAATTAAGGTGTAATAACCTTTTTTAATTTCTATAAATAAACATGTACAATTTAATTATTATTAAAGCATTTAAATTAAATTAAGATATATAGATAATTAATTATAAAAAATAGTATTCAATTAATGTAAAATAAGAAATAATAATGGAAGATTATTAAATTTAGTTTTTAATTTTTTATATTAATTTTATTGTTCTTTTTAAAAATGTTAAGATAACTGTTTAACAAATTACCATATCTATAACTAAAAGTAGATCACTATTGCAAGAAAATATTTTTGAAATTATGATTTAATGTGGATGTAATAAAAAAATATTTTTTATCTACATTTTTATAGTAATTTCTATTATAATTTTTATTTTAGGAATGTGGATTTTCAATTTTATACTAATAAAAACATTATCTTTTTTATCTATTCCATGTTTGTTTCCAATTAGAATTGATCACTTTCTTTATAATAGCTTTTTTCCTTTATTTTTATTCCTTTAATTATAATACAATATCTCCCTTGCTATTCTAAAAGTAACGTATTTCTCTATTTCCTAATATTTTCTACAAGATACGGTGCCTTTTTACCACATTTTTCAATCTCCCTATGGTTTTGATTGGAGTTTAAAGTAATCTTAAAAAGTATTTATTTGTTTATTTTGTGATTGTATAGTAGGTATTCAGTGATAACCATGTTCTCAATGGGAAAATACTAATTTTTAAGTTTTCAGAAATAGGAATATTCATAATGGGGAATGACTCATTTTTATAAGAAAAATATGATAAAATGCATTGTTTTAATTTGAAATTATAAATTATAAAAGACTTTCAAATTTATTTTAGCTTTTCTCATATTGGAGAGATTTTGGAGTGTTGAGTGGTATTTTTTTTTAACCATTGACCTTTCAAGTTAAAGTATCATAGAATTATCCACCATAATCTACAAAAAGAATCCTAATTGTTGTTCAGTTGATCACCTATTGAAAATAATAATTAACTAGAATTACTAAAATTTTTATATAGGCTTTTAATGAATATTAGAAGATAATTTAATTTAAAAGCTGATAAAGTAGTAAATTAATAAGAGAATAAAATTAATTTTAAAAATGATTTATAATGTATTAAATTGAATAAAACTTAATATAAGGTTAATTTAATAACAAATAACACAAAAGATAAATTTTATTTAATATTAAAAACAACTTAATATAATATTATAAACAAATAATATTTACTAATTATTTGTAATTAATTAATAAGTACATAGCTAGATAAAATAAATAATAAATAATTAAAAAAAAATATGCATAAGGTAAACCAAATTAATTTATTAATAATAAAGTTAATCTATTAATAATAAATTAATTATTGTAATTTGGGTAATCTTTTTAGTTATTTTTGAAAAATGAGCATAACATACAAATATTAAAATGAACAATGTGCTCCATACATTATATTAGTTTTAAGAGAAATTATATATGGTTCATTAATTATTTGTTATTTTTAAAATAATATTAAATAAGAATGAAACTGTATAAAATACTTGAAAATTGGCATGAAAATGATATCTTTAAAAATTAATATAAATATTAAAAAATTTTTATATAATTAATTTTAAAATTTTTTAATTTTTATTTTTAATAAAATAATCTATTTACTTTTTTAATAAAATTATTTTTAAAATAATATTTATAAATCAATAAAAATATATGAGGATTGAATAGAGAAAGTGCGGGAAAAATTAGTATTAAACTTAATCCAATAATTTCTTTTTTAATTAAATTTATTTTATTTATTATTTAAATTTATTTAAATTTATTGTTAGAAATTTTTGAATAGGGATCTATAGTTTTAATTTCATTGTTAATAGAAATATTTAAAGTATTGCTAGTAGCAATAGAAAGTCAAATTTTATTTCAAAATAGTTTTTCCCTATGTTTTAATTAAATTGATTAATTAAAAAAATTAGTATATGAACATGTGTCATATAAGCATGAATTATAGTTTTATGAGCATATGGGATTGGTAAATCATAATATTGATCAGTGGTTTTAGAACAAAGCCTATTTACAAATAGGCGTGATTATTTATAGTAAAATAAAGGTGAATTATTGTTCTTAAAATACTTGTTAGATGTTTTTTTAAATGTATTTGTTTAACTCATATATTATTCTTTTAATAGTAATACAAAAGTTATACTTGGTTATGTTTATGGTTTTTGTAGTCCTTTCAATATGAGACGTATCATAAGATGAATGTTTTAATGCCTATGAACATTTAGAGATCATTTAATTTATATAGCCATGTTAATATTAGCATAACTCAACCTAATTATTACTTAAAACAATATAAATACACTTCCAACTCTAAAACTACTTAAATAAAAATTCAAACTTAAAAAAAATACAAATAACATAAAAAATAATATAAGAAAAATGAATTTTTTTTTTTTAATTCTCTAATGAGAAACCTATCTCACTAAACATTCAATCAAATAAAGAAATTAGACAAAAAATATAAATTTGCGAAATGCGAGTTCAGTTTGTTAATTAATTTTAAGGTTAAGAACATTAAACAATGAATATAATAAGAATATCTTTATAAAATAAGTTATTATTTTTTATAAATATTCACTAAATGAAAGCTTAAAAAATACATTCTATTTTTTTTAAATTAAATTTATAAAAAAAAGTAACCTTCTACCTTTTCTAAAAAAGGAGAGATGTTTACATGGATATACATGGCAAAGATGAACTGTCCTCTGATTTCTCAGCGATCTTTTCGTGCGACAAACAACGCCACTTTACATGGCAGTAGTCTATAACCGAGATTTTTGAAAGTCTTTCCGCCGTTGTTTCCGGTCAAAATCCGGCAAGGAATTCATTGGAATCCCATGTTTGATAGCTAGTTTCGGCACAATCAATGGCTCCCAGGGGTTTTTCAGGGCCCTGAATCCAAATATGCAGTTAAAAAACCATTTTAACTGCTAAAAATCAAGATTTAACCTCATTTCTTCCGCCGGATTCCGTCACCGGAATCTCCAAAAAATCGCATTATAGACAACTCCCTTTACATGTCCCCTAGGTCTGACAACGAACTAACAAGATCCACGCCACTATTCTGACATGACGACTTAATTAAAACGTTGAGTGATACCTAACGCGTGAGGCATGGACCTCAATTTGAAATTTGAAATTTTAGCGCTAAGCCCATGCTGGGAGGTTGGCTTCGTTGTGTGTTTTTGCTTTTTAGGTCTGGGTGTTGTTGGACGACTACACCTTCATTTTTTCCAAATCTAGACTGTATTTTTGCAATAGTATAGCTATTCTGCTGTTGCTAGTGTATCGATCGATTGTTGGTTTTGATGCGCGATCGAAATGTTGTTGTTGCATTGATAGATTTCTAGTTTTGACACAAGGCCTAAATGCATTTGGTGGGATGTCAAGAGATATGAAATCTCATGAGAAGTTATGCCCGATCCAGCCAACATTTTGGAATTTTCTATCTCCAAAAACTACCAGATCTCATCACTTGCTGCTGGGATTATCAAAAGCCACAGAGGTCTAATAAAATATGGAGGAGATAGCTACATTATATTTATGCGAATAGAGATTTTAACTTAGTTTTCCGGTTAGAAGTGGTTTACAGTGAATTAAACCAAAACAAAAAAATAAATTGAAAACAAATATGCGACCAATAAAACTGTGACTCTGAGTATAGTCTTCATAGTGGGTAATTTCCTTGTATGGTAAAGAAGAATTAAGCTAGAAATCTGTCATAACCCTCAGCAATTAATTATTACCATATACAAAAGTAAATTTTTAAACAACATCAAACAATTAATAGACGTTACGGTGAAAGCCCTCGCACCATTGATTACATGATTTTAGTTATAATTCGTAAAGATTTCCATGGGCAATTAACACTTTGGTACACGGAAATGATTTATGAAATATTTGAAGTTTATTATTACAGTTATGATGCTTTGGGTTCCAAGTTTTTTCGAACTTTTATTCCTATGTCTAACACTTTGACTTACCAAACTTTCGCATCACTGGGTCCGTGCTTCGAGAGTTCCGGGTGCATTACAACTCAAGCTCGCCGCATTGGGAAGAGATTTTCATCGACGATTCTCCATCACTCGGTTTCATCGAACGGTCGACTGCGTAGCCCTTTCCTCTTGGGTACTTTCACTTCCGCGGTATTCAGCATTTTCCACCTTTGTCTGTGAGGTTCCTCAGCTGCACCCCCCAGGTGTGAAGGTTACGGTTCTTGTCAATTTTTTATGAATTTTGAGGTTCCAGTAGCTATGCTGCACCTAATTGACACCTATGTTCTGCCACAAGTATTACCAGAGCGCTTGCTGCATTCAAAGATCAAGCAAGGTCGAGCCAAATTCACTAATCAACTACCGGTGTGTTCCCTCATGTGCCATTGGTTTCCTAACAATATGCATGCTGTCTTCTGTTTTTTCAGGAACTAGCGAGGTTTTTAACACTCCTTCGCTCCGGAATGGCTGACTTGGCTAGAGGTTCCCTTCTCGGGTCACTAAATTATGCCTGGCTAGTCTCTCCGGATACCCAGTAAAGTCGCTAACCTTAAGTTACAAGAACTTGGAGTTTCCTTTGAGTTTTTCGGCTGTTAGGGTTGCTGGTTGTTAGCCCAATATTTGTTTCAGGCATTTCTGTACTTCGGCGAAGATTTTAATGGTATAATTTGATACTTATGAAATTTCTTTTCTTTTTGGAGACACTTTATCTGTTAAGAGTACCCAGTCTTTGAATGTAACGACTTTCGAGGGTTTAGACGACCTACCAGCCGAAACCTTATTTATGCACTGAATTCCTATGGTTACACTATTATGTGTCTTTTCAGTTTTTCCTTAAACTCTTATATATATATATATATATATATATATATATATAAAAAGGAAGATATCTATGTATATATATATATATATCATTTTCCTCCTCATAATGTCTTGAGCACGCCCCTTTCTGGGTTCAGCAGTATTGTAGATTTTAATGTTTATTTTTCTGTCTTCCATTGTTCAAATGCAACCATGTCACTGGTTTGATGAGTACCCTTCCCACAGAGCTTTGCTCTTTTGGCGAGTTAATATAATTTGTTTTCTGTCTTAACTATGGTTATAGCCGCCTTCTATTTTACTATATATATATGACAATATCTTGGTTACTTGGATTTAGTCAGTTAATACATTTCGAGGTTAGTTCCAGTTTTCTCTATCTTTTGAATGACAAGCATGTTTAATTTCCTCCTAAGATGTATAAGGTTATGACTTATTGTTTGTGATGTACATGCCAGATGTTAGATTATCCTCTCTTGAGGATGATATGATTTAAGAAGGATTGCATTTTCTCTGTTTGTAGTAAATACATAGTTATGGAATTCTATTTATTTCTCCTCTCTAAAATCATTGCTAAATATATTTTGACCTTAGGGTTTTGAACAAATTCTTAAACCCCTAATTACTCTATATGAATATTTTGATAAATAGAACTATAATTTATTATGCAGAGTTAAATAGAACTATAATTGATTATGCAGAGTAGATAATTATTTGATACTTCATACAAGTTAAATATTGTCTTTGTATAGTCAAGACTTATCTTCGTTCTTCATTCTGGACTTTAGATGCAGTTTGTCAATGCCTCCCAACAATGAGATCAACAATTACACAACCGAATCCCCCCGCTCCTTTCTGCCTATCTAGTCCTAACCAAACTTAGCCTAGTAGCATGTACAATCCATTTGACCTTTCAGCATGAATCTTTTTATCCTCGTTATCTTTCCCTTCTTAACCTTAGGTACGCATTACCCTCTAGGTCCTTTTCCAAGAGAATAAATCTCTAAGGAGTAGTTAGGGTAGGTAATCGCCTACCCTAACCGCCTAACATGTGAGAAATGTATACTTACGTTATTTCAAGACATTCACTTCTTCTGTAACTTCATCAAAATGTTTAAACATAAATAACTATATATAAAAGTGTTGTCTTTGTACTTCCTACTTAATTAACAGTATCACGATTTTTTACTATGGCAATTAAATATTTACAATTGTTGGGGACATCACATCTTCCCCCCCTTAGATCAAACATTGTCATGATCTTTATTCATTGGAAAATAGATTTGGGTAAGATTCCCTCATAACCTATTCATCCTCTAAGGTGGCTTCCTCTGGCCCAAGGTGCTGCCATTGCACTTTAACTTGGGTGATAACTTGCCTCCACAACATTTCTTCTCTCTGATCGAGTATACCAAGAGGTTCGAACAAGAACTTGCCTTCCGGTTCGACATACACACAGTATGGAAAATTAGTCAAACTTCACACAGTCTATAAGGTTGGGATCACTACCAGTAAGGATAAGATCATTAACGTAAAGAACAAGAATGATAAGAGACTTTCCCACTTTCTTGGTGTAGACAGTATTATCAGAATGACACCTAGAAAATCCAATTTCTTAAAGAAAGCTATCCATTTTGGCATACCAAGCCCAAGGGGCTTGCTTGAGACCATAAAGGGATTTCTTAAGCTGACATACAAGGCTTTAGTCTATTTGTATAAAGCCAGTAGGTTATCCCAAATAGATTTCTTCATGCAAGTCCCCATGAAAGAAGGAAGATTTAACATCCATCTAATGGAATTCCCATTTGAAAGAGGCAGCAATGGAAAGAACAAGGTGGATAGAGTTCATTTTGGCAATAGGGGAGAATGTTTCAGTATATTCAATGCCTTCAACTTGTAAAAAACCCTTAGCAACAAGATGAGCTTTATGTTTATCAAGTTTTCCATCTGGTCCATACTTGGTTCTGTAAACCCATTTGCATCTAATAAGTTTTCGTCCCTTTGGAAGGGGAACAAGATCCCATGTATCATTTGCCAATAATGATCGATATTCTTCATTCATAGATGCGTCTCAATTTGGATGGCCTAGAGCTTCTGTAAAGGTGTCAGGATCATAATTAGCTGAAGCTTGAGCTAGTAAAGAAGAGGCTCTATCGAACTGAGAATGTGTATGTCGTTGATCTGTAAGATCACTTGCAAGAGCACCTGTTGCATCCCGAGTAGCATGGACCCATTTTGGAAGCTGAGGAGCTGAAGGAGGATCCTTAGAAGGCGGGGGAGTTGAAGGAGGATCCTTAGAAGGTGGGGGAGCATTACCATCCTCGATATCATCATCTGAAGAAGAAATATTTTCAAAAGTAGAAGGGATAGAGAGAGGTGGCACATCCACCGAACTAGGCTCGTAGCCCAATATATTTTCAACAAACTTTACATCTCTTCTAATGATAACAATTCTGGACTTAAGTGGAATAGTTTTGTATCCTTTGACATCTTCAGAATATCCAACAAAAATACATTTTTCACTCTTAGGTTCTAAAGCTTTATGTTTCTCATTTAGAATATGGGCCCATGCTTCACTTCCAAAAACACGAAAGTGACTTACATGTGGTTTAATTGAGCTCCATGATTCTTCTGGAGTGATATTCTTTAGAACCTTAGTAGGAGTGCAATTTATTATGTAATTTGCATAGTTAATTGCTTCTGCCCAAAAATTAATACTAAGTCCTTTAGATTGAAGCATACAATTATCCATTTCCTTTAAGCTGTGATTCTTCCTTTTAGCTACACCATTTTGTTGTGGGGTATATGGAACAATATGTTGCATTTGAATTCCATTCTCAGTACAAAAGTTGATGAATTTGTTGTTAACATATTCTCTACCATTATCAGATCTTAGCTTTAAGAATTTGATGTCCAGATTGTTTTTCAACAAAGGACTTAAAATCCAAGAACATGTTATACTTCACTCTTGAGTTTTAAGAAGTATACCGAAGTGCATCATGAGAAATCATCAATGAAAGTTAAGAAATACTTGTAGCTAGAGAATGAAACAACTGGAAGTGGACCACATAAATCGCTATGCACAAGCTGTAAAGGGCCCGAGGTGTGCCAAGAGACACATTTTTCAAAACTATCTTGATGATGTTTTCTGAGTACACATCCGGAACAAACACCATCTCTGCAAGATACCATTGGAAGACTTGTCACCATATTTTATTTACATAGATTCTAAAGGGAGCGATAGTTTAAGTGACCAAATCACTCATGCTTGAGACCATATAGGGATTTCTTAACCTGACATACAAGGCTAGAGTTTATCTGTATAAAGCCAATAGGCTATTCCATATAGATTTCTTCATGCAAGTCCCCATGCAAGAAGGAAGATTTAACATCCATCTGATAGACTTCCCATTTGAAAGAGGTAGCAAGGGAAAAAACAAGGTGGATAGAGTTCATTTTTGCAACAGGGGAGAACATTTCGGTATATTCAATGCCTTCAACTTGTAGAAAACCCTTAGCATCAAGATGAGCTTTATGTTTTTCAACTTTTCCATGTGGTCCATCCTTGGTTCTGTAAACCCATTTGCATCTAACAAGTTGGGAATAATATCCCATGTATCATTTTCCAATAATGAATTATATTCTTCCTTCATAGTTGTGTCCCAACCTAGATGGCCTAAAGCTTCTGCAAAGGTGTCAGGATCATAATTAGCTAAAGCTTGAGCTAGTAAAGAAGATGATCTATCAAAATGAGAATGAGTACGTTGTTGATCTATAGGGTCACTAGCAAGAGCACCTGCTGCATCCCAAGTAGCATGGACCCATTTTGGAAGCTGCTTAGTTGAAGGAGGATCTTTAGAAGTTGGGGGAGCATTGCCATCCTCGATGTCATCATCCGAAGAAGAAATATTTTCAAAAGTAGAAGGGATAGAGAGAGGTGGCACATTTGCTGAACTAGGCTCGTAGGCCGATATATTTTCAACAAACTTTACATCTCTTCTAATGATAACAATTTTGGACTTAAGTGGAATAAGTCTGTATCCTTTGACATCTTTATAATATCCAACAAAAATACATTTTCACTCTTAGGTCCTAAAGCTTTATGTTTCTCATCTGGAATATGGGCCCATGCTTCACTTCCAAAAACACAAAAGTGACTTACATATGGTTTAATTGAGCTCCATGATTCTTCTAGAGTGATATTATTTAAAACCTTAGTAGCAACGTGATTTATTATGTAATTTTCACAGTTAATTGCTTCTGCCCAAAAATTAAGACTAAGTCCTTTAGATTGAAGCATACAATTAGCCATTTCCTTTAAGGTATGATTCTTCCTTTCAGCTACACCATTTTGTTGTGGGGTATATGGAACAATATGTTGCATTTGAATTCCATTCTTAGTACAAAAGTTGATGAATTTGTTGTTAACATATTCTCCGCCATTATCAGATCTTAGCTTAAGAATTTGATGTCTAGATTGTTTTTCAAGAAAGGACTTAAAAGCCAAGAACATGTTATACTTCACTCTTCAGTTTTAAGAAGTATACCTAAGTGCATCAGGAGAAATCATCAATGACAGTTAAGAAATACCTGTAGCAAGAGAATGAAACAACTGGAAGTGGACCTCATAAATCACTATGCACAAGTTGTAAAGGGCTTGAGGTGTGCTAAGAGGCATGTTTTTCATAACTATCCCGATGATGTTTTCCGAGTACACATCTTGAACAAACACCACCTTTGCAAGATACCATTGGAAGACCTATCACCATATTTTATTTACATAGATTCTGAAGGGAGCGATAGTTTCAGTGACCAAATCACTCATGCCAAAGTTTGCTCACTTCATCATTATGAGCAACAAATACCGAGGGAAGATTTGATGACCTAAAGTTTTTAAACTTATACAACCTTGTAGAATCATCAGCAGTGCCAGTAGCTAAAATTTGTCTAGGATCTCTTAGGTCCTTAATTACAACATTGTGAGGTGAAAATTCAACGATTTTACCTTCACCTGAATGAGTTATCTGATATACAGATAGAAGGTTGCAGTATAAGGTTAGAACACATAATACATCATTGAGTTGACCATTTTCTACATGAATAGTTTCAGTCCCTACAACACTAAGAGATCTATCATCACCAACACATATATTTTTGGTGTTACAATCATTTAAAGAAGAAAACGTGGCTTTGTTTCTGGCCATCTGATAAGAAGCACCAGAATCAATGAGCCACTCATGAGAATGAGAAGAAGAGGATACATTTAGTGCATATCCAAACCGAGATACTTGACAACCACATGCAGAAAGTGTTATTCCTGAAGATGAAGTTGAAGTTGTTGAGCACTCCAAATGGATGTTATACTTCTTCATTGTTGCTTCCAAGGATTCCATCTTCTTAAAGCATTTGGATTCTAAGTGGCCATCTCAATTACAAAAGTGGAAATGTCTATCAATCTTCTTCCCTTTGTTTTTACCTGCCTTATCATTTTGTTGAAATGATTTTTCATTTTGAGATTGAGATTGCTTAGGACCCTTTTTTGGTTTAGGACCATTCTTTTTAGGATACGGCTTCTTAGGATTCTTTGAATTTGGTTGTTGTTGGGTGGCTAAGGATCTCTTAGAAGGGTTTCCAAGATTAAGAAGACCAAGATGTAAGAGTTTTTTGTGTCCTCTTATTAAAGAATCAAAAAAGGCATCAAAGGAAGGGGACTTGTAGTCTTGTCCTTGAGAAATGAAGGCCTTTCTTGTAGAATGGAAGGTGGAAACAAACACAGAGTAGGCTGGTCCCATCTCAGTAAGAATGGAATAGATAAGGTTACGATCTTCTTTCTTAACCTTAACACCTTCCAAGAGAAGTCTAAGGGTCTTAAACATGAACAAAAAACATTCAATGGAAGAAAAATTATTGGGGTCCAATGTAAGCAATTGTTTTTCGAGTTGATGGGCTCTAAGTTCATTTTTAATTCCAAAAAAATTGTGATATGTTTCATTGCTTCATTAGGCTTATCAAGTTCTACGATATGGGATCTAAGGTCTGGAGAAATAGACATCCCTATCATCCCACGTGCTTGATATTGCCTATTTTCCCATTTGGCTACCTTATCTTCATCTTTCGGTTTGATTTCTTGGCCTGAGGCTATTCTGCAAAGACCTCTACTTCTAAGTAAATCCACAATGTATGATGACCATTGGAAGTAGTTGTTGATGTCAAGAATAACTTGGCATGGAGTTTTCATTTTTACAAAAACTGAAGCTATAGATGGTGAAACTAAGTGTTCCAATGGAGATATCTCAAAAAATTAGGCTGATTTGAAAAAAGCGGCTCTGAAAATGTCTTTCGGACGAAGAAGTTATGGATTTTTGAAGAAAAGTTGTTGAAGGAAGTGCAGGGATGTGCGGAAATGAATGATAATTTTATATTCTAAAAAGAAATATGCCCCCTTTCCAAGCTTAATCTAATTATCTCAACAAAAATAAAGGCTTGAACTCAAGACCTCTATTCTCCTAAAGTAGCTTTGGACCAAGTGAGCTAGATTAAAAGGTTAGTAATTTCTAGAAAAGAGGAAAGGATTCTTCTTTTTTAGTCACTGAAGCTTTGGGGTGTGTGCTTACTTGAGAAACAATTTTTTTGCCTACAAAACAAAAAACACAAAATCAAACAAGGACATACAAAAAAAACAAACCTTTCGGCTTGAAGTTAGCTTTAGTCGAAAACTAAATATTTTCCTCAATGTTTTCGATTTTCTGAGATCACACTAAGGCACGATGGAAAAGAGCATACACATGAGAAAAATCCTTCCTTTCTGTTTTTGATTGGCCTAGATCACATAGAGTCGTGTGGCAAAGAGCATACGTAGAAATGAAAGGTATAGGTCTGGTAATGAAAAAAAATAAAGAGCTAAATAAACCGAAGTAAATAGAGAGAAAATAACTAAAAGCTGTAAATAAACATTGTATACCTCCAGATCTTAAAATTGACGTAGCTAGGGCTACCAGAAACCTTTTCGTGTCAAATGAAAGGGGTTCCTCACTCAAAAAGATGCTCCTAACATAATAGAGCAGTCCTCTTGGTGCGAAATTATTCAATAATAGTAGATCTAGGAAACGACAATCAAATGCAGTTCTATCGGCTTCAGATTTGGATCACCAGCAGATGCGACCCTCAAATTGCTCTAATACAATGTAGGAATTTACAAGATAAGTTCCTTAGATAGAACACCAAAGGACACCGCTAACAAACAGATCATAGATCAATACACTAGTATTGCTAACGTGGTTAAAACCCTCAAAGAGGGAAACAATCCATGCTGTGAGCCAACGCGACCTCTTCAAGCAATTTATCAATAAAAGAATGAAAATTTACATAAGCTTCTCTAATGAAAGGTTACCCTACAAATGACCCTCCATGCTCTTTAAATAGAGATCATGGACCAATTGGGTGTTAAGCCACAAATCAAGTGTCGGTAATACCATGGAGAGAATGAACCATCGGATCAATACATATTGTGACCGTTGGATTGTAAGTTATGAACATACATAGTAGAGAAACACACTTTACCTAACTCTACACTAGACCAAGTTATACTTAACTATTTCCTATGTGTCGGAATATCATAACAGGTTGAGTTCCTCAGAGAGAACACCAAAGGACACTGCTCACAAATAGATCATGGATCAATACACCAATATTGTTGACATGGTTAAAACCCTCAAAGTGGGAAATAGTCCATGGCTTGAGCCAACGTGGCAACTTCAGGCAATTTATTATTAAAAGAATGAAAATTTACATAAGCTTCTCTCATGAACAGTTACCCTATAAATGACCCTGATGATCAGAAGTCTATTGTAGGTTATGTGTTCACTCTTGGTTCAGGACCTATTACATGGGCTTGCAAGAAATAAAGTGCCATTTCTCTTTCTTCAGCAGAAGCAAAGTATCATGGTGTTGTAGAAGCTAGTAAGGAAGCCCTCTGGCTTTGTCAGATCCTATCAGAGTTTGGCTTTTAGTAGCAGCATCCAACTGCACTTTCGTATGATAACCAAAGTGCCATTCAAATATGCAAAGATCCAGTCCAACATCAGCACATCAAACACATTGAACTGAACATGCATTTCATCAGAAAGCTCATTCACGGCCATGTTCTTGAAGTGCAATATTGTTCAACAGATGATCAAGTTGCAGACATCTTTACAAAGGCTCTCACAGGTGAAGTTTGCTAAAGTTTGATTTATGATTGGAGTTTAGGAAGTTGTCACTAAGTGTGGATGGGCTCTAATGTCTCCTTCCTTCTCCTATTGGTTCATAGTTGTACATCCTTCAATCCTATCCCAAGTATGTCTTAAGGTGGGATGTTGGGATATTCTGATACATAGGAAATAGTTAAGTATAACTTGGTCTAATGTAGAGTTAGGTAAAGTGTGTTTCTCTACTATGTACTTTTGTAACTTACAATCTGATGGTCATAATATGTAGTGATCTGATGGTTCATTCTCTCCTCAGTATTGCCGAAACTTGATCTGTGGCTTAACACCTGATCGGTCCATGATCTCTATTTAAAGAGCATAGATGGTCATTTGTAGGGTAACCGTTCATGAGAGAAGCTTATGCAAATTTTCATTCTTTTATTAATAAATTGCCTAAAGTGGCCGCGTTGGCTCAGGTCATGGGTTGTTTCCCTCTTTGAGGGTTTTAACCACGTCAACAATATTGGTGTATTGTTCTGTGATCTGTTTGTGAGCGGTGTTGTTTGGTGTTCTGTCTGAGGAACTTACCCTACAAATTCCGACACTTTTCTTTGGCAACCCTTTTTTGTAAATTATTATAATAAACAATTTTTCCTATGACTATTTAAGTTACTTGTATATCCTGCCAATTGATTATATGATTAGGATCATATACATTTTTTTTAACACAGAAACATGAAAGACATTATGCAAATGTATGTGGCTGGGCAGAGCAACCAAATAAGCCACATGTCTAATTCGAGCTACAACTTGGAAAGGGCTACAAAATTGTGGTGTTAATTTAGCACACCAACCCCATTGCAATGTACTCTTCTTGGCTCGCACTCATACATAAACATGATATGCAACTTTAAACTCTCAAAAACTTCTCTTCTTGTTAGCATAATTCTTCTCTCGATCCTGAGTGGTCTTTAAATTCGAGCATACTCTTTTAACCGTATCTTCCATTTCCTTTAACATGTCTTGTCCAACATTATTTTATCTTCTAGGCCACCCCAATTTAGGGGTTTTCTGCACTTGCGTCCATACAATAATTCAAATAGACTCTTGTGTAAGTATGTATGGTAACTATTGTTGTACGCAAACTCCACTAAATGTATGTAATCCTCCCATTTAGATGGCTACTGCATTACATACATACACAACATATCTTGCACTCTTTGATTCACTCACTCAGTCTTCTCGTCTGTCTAAGGGTGATAGGTAGTGATAAAATGCAGTTGCATGCCTAAAGCCCCAAATAATGCTTTCTGAAAAGAAGATGTAAATTTCACATCAAAGTCGAAAATTATAACCTTTGGTATTCTGTGTAGTTTAAAAATATATTTCATGAATATGTTGGAAATTTTTACATCCTTAATAGTAATCTATACTAGTATGAAGTGAGAAGACTTTCTCAATTTATCTGCTACCACCATTATTAAGTCATTTTATTTTTTTGGACTTAGGTAGCCTTGTAATAAAATTGATGGAAATAGTTTCCCACTTCCATTCCTGAATAGGTAATGGGTGGGAGTAAGCCAGTTGGGTGTTGGTGCTCTGCTTTCACTTGCTAAAACTCAAAACAATGAGCCAAATAATCAAACACTTCTTTCCTCATTCCAGGCCAGAAATATTTGTTCTTGAGGGTAGTGATTAATTTCTAATATGAGGGATGGCCTGCATAAGAAATTTTATGGTATTCATCTATAATTAATTTTTTAATATTTTTATGGTTAGGTACATACATTCTTCCTCTATAAATCAACATTCCTTTTTAATTTACCTCAAATCCTATTTGTTTTTCCCTGTTGTTTGGATTTTTAGCTTGCTGCCATAAAAATTTATATTCAGGATCCTGTATTGTTGTTTCTTTAATCTTCTCCTTAAAAGTGGTATGAACTTCACCGAAAGAGAATTCATAAATACAGTTTACTTTCTGACTCAAGGCATCTGTGACTCAATTTACCTTTCCTTTCAACTGTTTGATTTCAAGGTCAATTTCACTCGGGAAAGTGACCCAACAGACTTGTCTAGCATTCAGTGTAGGCTTATTCAAATAGTTAGTTAAACTATGATGGTTGGTCATTATAAGAATTTCTTACCCACTAAGTAATGTCACCACATCTAGTACATGTTGATTACCACCATCAGTTCCAGATCGTAAGACGAATACTTTTGTTCATTCTCTTTAAGTTTCCAAGACTCATAGGTGACAACTCTGCTTTCTTGCATTAACACACCACCTACACCTTCCTTGTTGGCATATGTACAAACAGAATATTCTTCATTTGGGTCTACAATACTTAAAATAGGTGCAGTGGTAAGGAAGTGTTTTAATCTATAAATTTTTTTATGACAATCCATGGTCTAAGTGAAAGTTTGCCTTTTCTTTTGCAAAGACATAATGGGATATGCCACCTTGGAGAACCCTTAAAAAAATATCCTATAGGATCCAGCCATACCCATGAATGATGTTATATCAGCTACATTCTTTGGTACTAGCTATTCCATTATTGTTTTTATTTTCTCTAGGTCCATAGCAATCCCATCCTTGGTAATGATATGTCTTAAATATTGAATTTTCTATTTAAAGAAATCACATTTGTTATAAATGGCATAGAATTGATGCTCCCTCAAGGTTTGTAGGACAATTCATATGTGCTCCTTATGTTCTTCTAAATTCCAGGAATATATCAATATATCATCAATAAAAATTAGTACAAACGTATCCAAATATTGATTAAAAACATTTTCCATTAGACACATAAAGGTTGCAGGAGCATTAGTTGACTCGAATGGTAAAAAAAAGAACTTGTAATGTCCATAGAGAGTCCTAAAGGTTGTTTTGGCTATATATTCCTCCTTTATTCTTATTTGGTGGTAACCCAAGCGAAGATCAATCTTCAAAAATACTCTAGCTCCCTTCACTTAGGCAAGGAATTCATCGATACGAGGTAAAGTGTATTTATTCTTGACTATGAATTTGTTTAGCTTCTGATAATCCATGCATAATCGTAAGTTTCCATGCTTCTTCTTGACGAAGAGTATAGGAGCTCCCTAAGGTGATACACTTGGGAGGATATACTTTTTATCAAGTAGTTCATGTAGCTACATTTTGAATTATGTTAGTTCTGGTACGCTCATGCGATAAGGAGCTTAGGACACAAGGGAAACTCCAAGGATCAACTCAATAGTAAAAGTTATATCCCTATTTCGAGGCAATCCCAAAATCTTCTCAGGAAATACGTCCGAAAAATTCTGTACCACAGGTATATTTTCCAAATTAACTTATTTTTCCTTTGAATTAGTATACCCTACCTGTATTGCATAAATTTGACATCCTTTTCATATAAATTTTTCTAATTGGGAAGTTGTTACTAGTCTTAATTTCAACGGTCTTTGTGTACCCTGAATTTCCTATCTTATACCTTCTTCATCAATGTAATTAATAGTTTTTTCTTTACAGTTAATGAGAGACCAACACTTCTCCATCTAGTCTATACCTGTTAGGACATCATACGATCCTAAAAGTAAGACATCCAAATCTACATAACACGGTGACCTACTAGCTTTAGAGGGAAATTGTTGACTTTAGCCAACACCCTCCTCTTCGCTCCCGTGCCGACTTGTACTAGCCAAGGGTTCTTAAATTTAATAGCTTGTAAGCAACATTGTTCAACCACTTTGCGACTTTCATAAATCAAGTTAGCTCCTGGATCAATCAAAATAGATATAGTTCGATCGAAGATCTTACCTTTGAGTTCTACCATTGTAGGTTGGTACTCAGCCTGATGATCCTCAAGGGCAGCATTGATTTTAGGGATACTTCTCGCTACCTCTCCAACTGTTGCTTCTTCTTCAATCTGTGCAACTTGATCAGTTCCTTTATGGTATAGATAGTTTTTAACATAGTGTTGTCGTCGACATCCCTAACACTATATTGGGGGTGTAATAGTTGTTGCCACCTCAGTCTTACCAGATTCCTCATTTGCCTTGGAATTACTTGGAAATATCAATCTAGGCTGATTTCTATTCACATTTCTGATTGGTTGACATCTAGTCCCTTGTTGATAATAATCTTATTTCCTTTACTACATGGTGTAAACTTAACACCATTTTTATAGATTTATCTCTTTCCTTGATCTGGATTTAAACAGGAACACAATAAAATACAAAAATAACCATAAAGATAGATATGCAGTGGAAATAATACTTCATTTCATTACTATAAAATACTGAAAGATGCTTACAAATATAAATGGAAATAAACCAGCTAGGGGGATGGTAGCTTATCTCTGAGAAGAGATGTGGTGGCTACCTACCTCTGAGCTATTATGAACTATGTTACAATGAGGCTTGAAGGCCTATTTATTGTTGAGAAACAATGGAAAACCCTTAACATTCCAAAACCTAAACCTAGAAGTTGAAACACCAAATTGTGGGCCCTGTTTTTGGGTAAGTTTGTACATCAACTTCTCGGGGTCGCAAATTGGTCGTATTATCTCCATTTAACGTGCATGATAACCCATTGGAAAGATTTCTCCAAGGACTACAATGGAAAATACCATTTTTTTGACAAAAAGTTGTTGGCGGTAGACTTCCCAAAAAACGTCGTTTAGGGCCTCAAAACGGCTCCGGAAGTTTAGGACCCGAAAAACTGCTAAAAATAGTAAACTGTGCTATAATTAAGG
>APFE030150773.1:597-11192 GCA_000404065.3 Pinus taeda | reverse complement strand
CCCCCTCTCCCTGTTGGTCAACATGATGGTTTAAGTAATGTTTTTGCGGCCCTCCATACAACGAATGCAACTGTAGATTAAGGGTTTGTCTTTGGAGTGGGGTGGGGGAAGTTGTGGGTTCCAATCCCCCTCCCTCTGCTCCTCTATAATTTTGCCAACTTAAAAATTGAATGTGCCATTTGAAATATTTTGATGTCGTTGAATTAGTTCAGACTTTGGGTTAATTAGTATTTAATTAATATTTAAAATATATAATATATATTAATGATATTATAACATATAATTTAAAAATATATATAATATAACATAAACATTATATATAATAATATTTAATTAAATTAAAAAAAATTCCATCTGAGAGACCAATTAGGCAATTTCCCTTGCACACAACCACACTCACGAATCTGAAGATGACACTTGTCACAGTGTCACTAGTTGAAACTGGAGAATATTCTCTGCATGCTGACTCGACATCCAGCCAACCCTAGTAAAACTTTGACTTTGACTTTTTTTACCAAACTTTCGGAGGCTCTAACTTTTGCATACGATGTCAGTATTTTAAACCGTTCATGCCATTGGAATCCTAGTGACGAACTCTACCCGGTCATTTAGACCTCAATTAATTTTGAGCACTTCCATTTTTTTATCTAAAATACTGATTTGTGATGAGTGGTCGAAGGTATGTGTTTGATTTTAGTTTTATATGTTGATGATCTAGTCTTGATAGGTAGTGAGCCTTTGATGATCGAGTGTAAGAGGGAGCTAGCCTCTGGGTTTGATATGAAGGATACTGACATGATGTATTACTTTATGGGATTATAAGTTTAGTAGAGACTCGAAGAAATCTTCATTTCTCAAGGAAAATATATAGTAAAGTTATTGGTGAGATTTGGAATGACTAGATGCAAGTCCTTAGCTACCCCAATGGAAAATAATTTCAACAAGTTATGTGGATATGTTACTGGACCCGACTTGGCTAACCCTTCTAAGTATCATCCTAATTGGAGCATTGATGTTCCTTGTGAACACTTGTCTAGATATATGCTTTCTAATGAACATTTTGAGTCAATTCATGATCAAGCCCATTCATGCACATTGGGTTGCTGCCAAACACATTCTAAGTTACTTGCATGGGACAATCAATCTTAGTTTGAGATAGACTTCTAAATATGTGAGACTACATGGATACACCGATGCTGACTAGGCTAGAAACGTTATTGACGGGAAAAACATATTTGAGTGATACTTTAGCTTGGGATCTACAATGGTATCTTGGGTGAGCAAGAAATAGAAGTTTGCATCTTTAAGCACAACCAAGGTAGAGTGCATTGTTGCTAGCATAACTAGCTATGAGGAAGTTCTCTTAAGGAAGCTCTTTGGAGATCTATTTGAGTAGGTTCTCAATATAACAATGATATATTATGACAACAAGAGTGGGATCCCATTGGAAAATAATCTCGTATCTAGATGGAACAGAGATATCTTCATGTATTAAGACAATGTTGTTGTATGAGACAAGATTAGGCTTGTGGTTGATGCCTCCGTGAGAGCGAGAATGGATGAATATTGTATCCTTTTATGACATATATTTTTTCTAACATAATATTTATTTTGATGTCTTGTATGAACAAGAAAACTTGGGATTGATGCTCAAAATTACTGCATAAAGCAATGTGAATAAGCCCTTTAGTGAATTGTTTGTATTGGTACCGAATATGAGCACTTTGATATGTTTATGAGAGAAACATGTATTGATGGATGTGACCCAATTAGGTAAGGGTTTGGGCTAATCGAGGACACTGAGCTATGCTTTTCACGCTTGTTTGAGCTTCCAAGGTGAGGAATTGAGCCTTAGACATCTTGGGGTTGACGGACCTCTCAATTTGACAAAGTATAACCCAGTTGGCATCTGTCTTTCCCACCCATTTAGCTAATGGGTGTTGGCTTCTTGTGGTAGGCGCAATCCTTACCATTTACGGTAAGTGGCATCCCACTCAAGCTAGAGATGCAAGCATTCTACCACTCTTGAGGTTCAAGTTGAGAAGATCAACAAATAATAGGATGAGCATGATCTTTACCATTTTTGTTAAGTGTTATCCCTCCTATTATCACCATACTGTGGGATGTGCACAACCATTACCTCATAAGGTAAGTGGAATCCATCCTATTGTCTGTTGATTCCCAAGTTATAGAATAGACTCATCGATGGTAGATGATTCTTGGGTTGTAGCTTTGGCTCCCCACTAGCAGATGATTCCCAGAATGTAGCATCAACTCCCTGCTAACAAATGATTCCTGAGCGGTAGCATTGGCTCCTCGCTCGAATATAATTCATGGGTTGTGGAATTGGCTCCCTACTGGAAAATTATTCTCAGGTTGTAGTATTGACTCCTTGTTGGTAGATGATTCCCTCGTTGTAGCATCAACTTCCCATTGGTAGATGATTCTCGGAATGTAGCATTGGCTCCCCACTAACAAATGAGTCCTGGGTTGTAGCATTGGATCCATGCTAGAAGATGATTCCCATGTTATAGCATCAACTCCTTATTGGCAAATGATTCTCAGGTTATAACATCATCACCCTACTCGCAGATGATTCCTAGGTCGTAGCATTGGATCCCCACTGATAGTGATTCTAGGTAGTAGCAGTGGCTCTATATGGTAGCTTCAGCTCCCATATGATGTCAAATTCTTGTTCTTTTAGATTCGAGACTGTTCAATAGATGAGAAGAGTTGAAAGTTAATTTGATATTTGAGATGGGACATATGTTGCACTCGGTAATTTCTCCTTAGTTGAGAGGGAGCATTAATTTTACATCTCAAGGACAAATTGCCTCCTTTAGACAACCTTGCTCATCAAGATAGAACCCTCCTAGCCCTTGGAAGAATTTAATTTGGTTAAGGAAAAATATATTTTTAATATGGAATCCCACATGTGCGTAAAAGGAAAGGTCGACCCTAAAGAGAAATTGGACACTCTCGAAAGCCTATAAAGACAAGTCAAGTGAACCTCATTTGGACATGATCATCAAGCATATTCTTCTTCACTATTCTTTAGATTGGCTTGCACGAGTTTGAGGTTGATTTACATGATTGGTTTACATAGGTCCGAAATTGCAAGGTTCGAGCTCGAACGTGAAAAGTAGGGTTTCTGGTTCGTAGCCGTATCATTGGAACAAGGAAATTTTGGTTGCAGTCACTCGCATACAAGATTCTCCATGCAACTAGAGGATTTGAGCCTCACTGATGATCACTAGATCCATGCAGTTGTGACCCATTATTTTGATAATAGTTGACCACATTTTTTGACCATTGATCGAAGGCTGGAAAACTATGATATGAAGTATATTTTTCTATTCAGCTCATCTCTCAGATATTGTTTGGTTAGTTTTTCTAGATAATATTGTGATTGGTGAATTGGAATATTGTACTCTCTTTGCTAGAAATTTTATGACAATCTAATAAGAAGAATAACTTTGAAGGGTTTCGCCTCTTGTGTGGTTTTTCATTCAAATCATGGTGTCTCTATTTGTGCATTTTGTTTTCCCATGTTCCTTTTACTATTCTGGTGCATAGTAGATGTTACTTTTATTTCTACATAATTGCTACTGATGTTATGATGATATGGTGTGAATGTAATGTAAATGGTGAAAATTTTGTTCATGAAATTATCTAAAGTAAATAACAATACTGCACTAAGGAAAAATAGCATGAATGCTCACACTAGAAATTTGAGTAAACATGTAAGGAGATAAGTTGAAAATACAATTAAAAAGTAGTTTTCTTCTTCTCCCTCTAGAAATATTTACCCTTGGGATGTAATCATCATCTTGATTCCTATTGGTTCTTTTAAACTTGTTTTTGTTATTACATTCTTTATTTCAAAGCCCATTTTTTAACTCAAAAATATCCAAATGCTTTGTTCTATGACTTGATATTTTAGCTTTTGTATAAATCTCTACCACCAAATTTAAATTTACATACTAAACTTGACATAAGATACAAGAAGCTGTTGGCATTGTCTTAACCTACAAGTGAGGAATCAAGTAAGATTACATGTTATTCGCATAGGAATTCAATATCAAAAGAGAAATAAATTGTGCCTTCAAGAAGTAAGAAAGGGTTTTCTAGCCATGAAAAAATAAAGCATAAAGGAATTTAGTGGCATGTAAGATATGGCAATTGATATTATTCTCTTATAGTTTACTGTTCCAAAATTCAACTTTGTATGTGACATTTGAAGTAATCCATGTGGATGGGAAGCAGTTAGGAATTTTAAAATGCAATTAGGGATGAAGGCATATCTAGTCTAAGAAAGAAGTCTTGAGAAGAGTTAAAATTTTCTTAGAACTAAAATTATATTTCTTTCCTAGGATCTCATCTCGATGAAAATGATATTTATTATTTGTTCTAGCACCAAACAATCATGAAATCTTGTGAAGGATTAATCACCTGATTCAAATGATTTTGTATTTTCTTGTTTTATTTTTAAAATTGCTCATGTATTCTTAAATTTTAATGTAGTTTCTCTTTCATAATGTATGATGTTTTTGATATTATCAAATAATAGTTTCACATGGAAGTAACGGGCTTGATCTTTATTTATCATACTAAATCTTCACTTAAACTCATTCAATTTGCATTCAATTCAATCTACAATATTATGTTGGATGCTAAGTAATGCTATAAGTGAATGGTCTAGAACTTAAAGTGCTTAGGAGTCATAAAGGTAATGATGAGTGTGGTGATTAAATGAGTTGTATCTTAAGAATATTTGAATTATAATTTTGTTTTATATGTTCATATTTGATTGTTCTTTAGGAAATGTATACTTTCATGTGTTTCATGCAATACACCTTTGAAGCTTCAATCTTACTTGTTGGTACTTGAAGTGGAAGAATTTTGTTCTTTTGTATGAGTTAAAGTCTTTTTTATGTCTGATGGTACAGAATGAAGATGCCCTTTGGGGGCCAAAATGATTGTGTGTGCTCAATGTTGACATTTTTTTTGGGTTTTTTCTTTTGAATAAAAAAAGGCCCATCTATCAAATTACATTATACTAGGAGATCTACCCACTCTAGCTATTGAATTATTTTAGATTAGCCTAAAGTAGGGAAGTTTAAATAAAACCTCCATTAGGTGCCTTGGCATAGTTTGCTTGCTAGGGATAAGGTAAGGAACAACATCCATTTTGGCATCACCATCAAGAAAGGATATTCCAATTAAGTTAAGGAGAAATTGCGTTAATCATCGGTTTCGAACTATTCAGTGTTCATAGTCAAAATAGAATTGTCCGTTTCTCCTAACCTTTTAGAAGACTGAATTGGTAAATCTGTTACAATCAGCCTTGAATTGGCATCTCGAATCGACATTGAGGACATGTATGTTGCGTTTCCAGCCATCTAAATATTTCGGTCTCGTGGTACATATGCCCACATGGCATAACGCGCGCCTCCTCCCCCACTATGTATTCCTCCAGGCAAATTGAGCACATTGAATTATTATCATCATTGATATGTCGTTCAGAAATGATTACGCGGGGCAACTGCTGCACGGCGGCTCCATCCGCCTGTCCGACGGACTGAGCATCGCGTATTATTGTCATAGGTACACCTGGTTCTCTTCTTTCATGCGAACGTAGTATTATTGTTATAGGTACAACTGGTTCTCCTGTTTGGCGACGTCGTATTACTGTAGATACAACTGTAAATTCTTCTCCTCTTTCCCAACTAAATTCTTCGCTTCTTTCGCGCGAACGTACAACTCGTTCCCAAGTAACAGCAGGTACTGCTTCTGTTCTCACATTTTCAGTTGCAGCAGCTACGTTACTTGTGATGTAATTCAGCTGTGTAACAGTTGCAGGATTAGATGAGGAAGCAGGTAGTGGTCTCCGTCTTCTGATGCTGCTCACATCACTAGCATCACTCGGGTGATTGGAACTAATGATCCTACCATCTACACTACTGCTACTGCTACTGTTGTTTCTCCTGATGCTGCTCACGTCACTATCATCACTTTGGTGATTGGAACTAATGATCCTACCATCTACACTACTGCTACTGCTACTGTTGTTTCTCCTGATGCTGCTCACGTCACTATCATCACTCGGGTGATTGGAACTAATGATCCTACCATCTACACTACTGCTACTGCTACTGTTGTTTCTCCTCCTGTCATTATCCATACTCCTCCTCCTGTCACTATCCACACTCCTACTTCTACTTCTGCTCCGAGCATTTCTGCGGGACAAGGAGGAAGCGTTTGAGGTACCCCTACCGTGGCTGGTATTCCCTGCTCTACGTGTTTCTCCTCGTCCTCTTCGGCTTTCTCCTTCCATAATTTCCACTGCACCGGACTGCTATTATTCTGATATTAAAACAAGGTGCTTCAGATATTAAAACAACAGATTTAAAACAAGGTGCTTCAGATATTGAAACGAAAGTGCTTTAGATATTAAAACAACAGAGTTAAAGATAAAACGGCCTAGCTGATTTACAGAAAATCGTAAAACTACAGAGACAAGGATGAAACGCACCAGCTTAATTGCATAAAATAAAAAAATAGTGCAGAGTTAAAAATGAAGCACATTAGCTGATCATGCGGACCACCCACTGCACCGGACCGCTATTCTTCTGATGAGCCACGAAGTGCTTCAGATATCAAAACTACCGAGTCAAAGATAAAAACGCACTTGCTGAGTTACGGAGTTAAAATGAAACGCACTAGCCCAGAAAGCGATTTCACTCATTTAGGTAATGCTCATTCATGGTATTATATATAAGCAACATTATAACTAAAAAATACAAGGGGCCTCTTCCTTAAATTAAAATAAATTAACAATTAAAATAAAATCCATATAAAACCTAAATTTACTAAATTTTTGGGTTTTATATTTTTATAATCTTTTGTTTTGCCCACGGTTATTATTTAATTAAAATAAAATCCATATAAAAGATAAATTTATTAGGTTTTTGGGTTTTATGTTTTTACTATTTTTAGTTTTCCACCCTGTATTCTTCTTTAATAGTGAAATTAGATTTAAAAATAAAATAAAATAAAAATTAATAATTTTAATACAATTGAGATAAAATAGTATATTTATGGAAAGAGGTTTATGGCTTTTAAGCTTTGCCAACCATGGTTCTGCCCATGACATTCTTTAATAAAAATATAAATGGATTAAATTAAAAATAAAAAATAAAAAATAAAAAACAAAACAAAGCAAAATAATAAAAATTAATAATTAACTATTAAAAAAAATGAGATAAAATAGTAAATTTGAAGATTGAGGTTTTTGGGCTCTAAGTTTTCATAACCCATAGTTTTGCCCACAACATTCTTCTCTAATGTATCTTATTTAAAAGTATTGAATATAGTTGACCACAAATAGTGTGATAAGCTAGTTGTATTGAATATATAATTTTGAGAGGCTCATGGTGATTACCCATGGTATTATATGTATGAACCCTGTATAGATGCTAGAGAATGAGGGATGTCGAGTATTATTTGTATTGACATGCATTAGTTTATGGAGTGATCTGGTTCATTGAATAGAGCGTTGCCCCACATTAAGGGTTTGATTAATAAAGCGAAGTATTTCCATCTTGTTTGTGTATTGGCTCTTGGGTTTATTTTATGAGAGAATTTGATATATTTGCACATGAGATCTACTACAAGTGGTATCTAGATCTGACCTACAAATATATAAAAGTGCAAAATATACTAGAGAAACAATGTGAGAAAATGCTTCTTTATTAATAAAAATCTTGAGGTATGGCAATGCCATGTAATTATTCCTTAAGGAAGGAGAACATGGCTCAAGCCATATGTTTGACAATACAAAACAATACTCAACATCCCTCACTCTAGAGTCTCTAACCTCTATATAGGCTTCATACATACAATATGATAGGTAATCACCATGGATTTCTCAATACCATACATCCAATACAATGGACTTATCACATTAATCCCTAACTAATTGTGTTCCCTTGCATAATGTGGGTTAAAAACTTTATTTATTAAATATATCTTATTTATTTATTATATTATTACATCCCATTATTCCCTTGTGTACCTCCCTCTATACCAAGGGGAATAAAATTAGTATGAAATTTTTTATTAAAATTAATTTTACTATAACTAAATTTGACATACAAATACATAGCATTGTAAATGCAACAAACTAACAATGAACCAATATATTTAAGATTAATAGTGTATTAAGATTTGTATTAATATTTAATATTTGTTTTTATATATAGAGCGAAAGTAACATTGTGATAGGGGAGCTAACCTGATTTGATCTTGGGATTTCAATCTAGGGTTACATGCTTGTTGCAGATAGGCTAACTTCTCATGACCCCCCTATGGTGTAAGGGAAGGGTCTTCATTCAATAACGTGGTGAAAAGATGTAGGTTGAGGCATACACTTCATGTATCAAGAAATTTTGATGTAAAAGAAACTCCAACCATGATTTGGGATTGTAATCTCCTCAAAAAGAGAAGGAAAAGGAAAAATCCAACTTAGAAATTACTAGTCAATAGTGGAAGGGGGCCACAAACACTCGATCATGCCTCCCATAAAGTACAAATACCCCCAATACTTGAAATCATTTCCATGAAATTATGGGAAATTGTTCAGTACATGAAGCATCACACACTAATATGTAAATTCAATGGAATTTGGTCATTAAAGAGAATGATAATTGGGTGGATTCAGAAGTACTATAAAATTAAAGGGGATATTGAACAAAAGTTGGGCCAAAAAGTAATTTTCACTATTATTTTCAATAATGTGGAAGACAAGGATATGATATTCTAGGGAAGACCATACTTTTTAAAATTGGAATGGTTATGTATGAAGCTGTGGGAGGAGAGATTCAATACTAATAAATAAAATTTCAACTCGACGAAAATTTAGCTCATACTATACTCAATGTTGCAAGAATGGTAATTCTATTGGGCCATTCATAGTGACATCTAAAAGTGACTACAATGGGAAATTAAACAACGTATGAGTGGCTATGTGTGTGTTCATATTTCACTAAAGCACTCGAAAAATTAGTTTCCATGAAAAGTTTTAGGAGAAGTCCATAGGCTATGAACAAATCCTTTTTATATGTCATAAATTTCATGAGTATGATCATTTCTTCCAAGAATCCGAATAAAACCAAAATCAATAGTATACACAAAATTCCTAGCGAGTGGACAAGGAGGGCTTTGTAACGATAACAAATAGGAAGGAAAGGATGAGCAAAAGCTCACAAGATCCATCAACTTTAGGGAACACAGATGAAAACTACGACTTGATTCTTTAGCAAGAGAAACAAAGGAAATAAGGTGGGGGTGAAAAGAGACCAAGGGTAAATGAAAATATAGAGGGAAAAAAGAAATAGAAAAAGAAAAAGGAATATGAAGAGGAAAATATTCCAACAAAAGAGGCACCAAAAGAAGATATAGTGATGTAGGAAGAGGAAAATAATTAAAGTATGGGATCGAGAGGGAGTCTCTCTTCGCAATATGGATTTGTAAACATTATATTTAGAATGGAAATCAAAGGATCCATTGGTGATAAGAAGAGGAAGTCTATCTTATCACAAGAAACTTGATCAAATATCAAGAAAGATTTCATACATTAGAGGAAATTTCTCACTAAAGTGTCATTCTAAGGAAAAATAATAAAATCATAGTTAAAATAATAAAATAAGAGTTATGAATTTTGGAGGGAAGAGAAGAAAGCTATTTTTTTTTTAATTGTATTTTTGGCTTATCTCCTTATAAGTTTACTCAAATTTCAAGCATGGGCATTTTTTTGGATGTGTAATTAAATTCCATATCCAACGAGTACCCATTATGTATATTTTCAAGGAGAACCACATTGATAAAATTGAATATACATTAAAAAAACATGTCGAACACATTTTTTTAATGTATCTTCCTTTTTTTTTATCAATGTGAGTCTTCTCATAAGTATGCATAATGGGTACGCGTTGGATGTGAAATTTAATTTTTCATCTAACAATTATTTACACTTGACATTTGAGTAACTCTATAAGGAGATAAGCTAAAAATACAATTAAATAAAATTGGTTTACCTATGATGACATAGAAATTTCATCGGCAATTTTAGGCTGAAATTTCCTGTAATGATTGAACAACATCTAACTCTCCTCCCTCTTGATTAACGGTGCTAAATATTCCACCAACAGTAGGGTTATCCCTAGCGTGAAGTCCCAATTGGACCCCACACTCTTTGGGATAGGAGACCCATCTATTTTGTGGGCCTCATTGAACACATTTTGTCAAAGTTCCAAGAAAGCAGTGCTACCATATTTTCTTCAAAAGATCAAGATCACGAGCCATCAACTCTTGAGTCATTGTAAACCCATTCTACAAAATTTGTAATGTAAATGATTTTAATAAGACCATATATCTATGTAACAACCTAGGTGATATGAGATGAAAATGAGGAGGACGGACTGCTCGAGGGCCAGCCACTATTCTGCAACTACGGAAACTGCTGCAGAATAGTGGCTGGCTCCCAAGTTGCATCTTCTGGAGAGGTGTCTTTCCATTTGACTAGGACTTCCTTA
>APFE030150772.1:200392-288375 GCA_000404065.3 Pinus taeda | reverse complement strand
AATAAAATATTTCAATCATTTTGGTTGTACTATAAAATAAATGTGATTATGGGAAAACCCCTTTTAGATTTGAACATTTGAGAGGTGTGCAATTCTTTGGATTCTTAATATAAAATTAATATGTGGCATTTAAAAAATATAAATAAATAAAAAATTGGATCATAAATAAAATATTTCAATCATTTTGGCTCTACTATAAAATAAATGTGAATGTGGGAATGCCCTTTTAGATTTGAAAATTTGACTTCCCTTAAAAACACATGTCCTTAACCATTAGCTACAATTTAATTATTTCAAAAAATGTAATATACTTTAGATATATTATTAAATTTATGATTGTAATGTAATAAATATGTATTATGTAACAATAGTCATATGACTGTTATTATGTAATATAGTCATTAATATATAATATTGATTAGTTATAGAACAATTGTTACATGATATTTATTTATTGCATTATGATAATATTTCTTATAATATACCTTAGGTATACTACACAAACCTTCTTCAAATTTAGGAATATAACTTATATTTAATGAAAAACATTTAAATCACAAGGAAAAATTAGTCATTTTTGTATAATTTTCAATTAAAAAGTGTTTATTATCAATGATATTCATTATATTAAGATTTTATCCTTAAATTTGAATGGGTCCTAGATTTTCAAAAGTTTATCCACATAAAATTGAGGAACCTTAAATTTGATTTGACCATTGGCTTGCCATATGTCACTATATGTCTAGAAATTCAAGGCATCACCTAATAGACTAGGTCCTTCTTAAAAGATTATGCATTTCTCTAGATTTTAGCTACTTAATTATGCATCTAAAATATGAGTAACAAATTGCAAGAGTCATCCTTCCCATTGGATAATAGATGCTCTTTTGTGAAATTCCTTGGGTGCAGCCTAAGCAACATATATGCATCCTCCTAAAAATAACAACGATAGCATAAAGTAGAAACAAAGACATGAAGATTATCCATAATAGCAGATTTATTGATGCAATGAAATAAAGTTAGAGAATTGCATATCCACAATTCGGAAGAATGATTAAAATGAATTCAAATATTCTATAACAAGTTCAAAAAAGTAAGACATGGAACAAGTTAATATGTAAGAAGCTAATGTTTTCATATGAAATTTTTGGGAAACACATTACATTAATGTTTATTGTGATTTATATTTTTGTATAAATATTAATTTTACTATTGTGGACTAAGTTATGATGAGGATAATTTGGTTAATATTGATAAATATGTATAGTCATTTAAAAGATAAAAGTAAATTGAAATTAGATGACTTCATGAATATGAGTAACTTTATGTGAATATAAAGGTTTATTGTTACATTTTAGACACAAAAAGGTTTATATAGGTAATTAAGGAAGGATAAAAGAATTTGGAACATTATTTAGTGCTATAGGAGCAATGAAATATAGATACAACCAATAAATAGTTGTAATGTGTGGGAAAATAAATTTTGGTCATTATTTTATGTATTATTTTTCTTTTATACTTGTCCTCGAAATAGAATCTTCTGATACGATTACTGAGAGTAACAACTTGGCAATCATGGCCAATATTAACAACTATATTCTAACAATTATTCCCTTATATTAAAATATTATTTATTTAGTCACATCTAACTATTATATTATAACGGCTAAATTTTTTCTCTCCATCTATTTAACTTGATGCCAAGATCTGGTTCATCATCTTGTTCTAGTGATGAACCACACTAGATGGTTCGAAATGTGTCAAAAAAACTCTGAGATGTGATTTTTACTGAAAGTTTTCTTACTTTTCATACAGAGTTTGAAAATGAAATTCCAATTGATATGAATGATGGGTTCAAATATAAAATGGATTCAAGATGATTGTTGAGCATAACTCCTAATTAATGGTTATTGGATTTTCTTTCTTTGAGGATGTTTCATTTTGAAGATGGGGAGAATGGAGATAAAAGCCTAACCATGGACATTAAGAAAAGAACGTCAAAGATGAAGTAACATACAATCACGTAATGTGTTCAACTAATCGACCTAACATGTGCTAGTAAATAAGACACTATTCATTTAGGGAAGATGTGGATATGACTAGTAAATTATTTTGGATATTCTATTCGAACAATTCATCATAATAGATTTGATCAATATTGAATTTTTCATTGTGAATATTAATTATTTTAGATCTCGGATTCTTTATTTATTGTTTGTATGCTTAAATATAAATTAGTTAAAATGCGAGCAATACAGAGTGAAAAGAAATACACACACTAATCAAAGTAAGCAAAAATTTTCCCTTGGGAAACCCTTATGGGAGAAACCTAGCTAGAAGGTGAGGTTGCTTTGATCTCTATTCTCTAGTATGAAAAAATGTGTAGATAAAAAGAAAGAGGTACTTTGTATAGAGTTACCTAAGACTTATGGATTATAAAGTTGCTACAAAATCTTAAGCCCTTTTTTTCTCTCTAACATCCCACTCCCAATTGCTTTGTTGAAATATGGAAGAGTATATAATAATATGAAATCTAACCCCTACTCCTCCTAGTGTCCTAGTATTTAACATAACCTAATAGCTAACTATATGAAACATTTGACTCCCTTAACCCTCAACTAGAGTTACAATTTCAGACCTTCTCGAGTATTTTTTAAATTACACACATGGCTTGCATCATATGTATGAGTAACGGGGATTAATGTGACATCGACTTGTAGCATGGTGGTCAGTATGGTAGATAAACTTGTGATAGGCATAAATTTTGCATAAAAAGTTCGAGTACCAGATGGTCTCGCACAAATGAGAATTTTTTTACCAAAAAAAATGTTTAATGCCTCAAAATGGGTTTGGAAGAATTCATACCCAAATTAGGAAACATTGATAAAAAAGACTATAGAAGTCGATTCATTTAATTCTTCCACTATGAAAGCACTGAGACAGATGAAGAACACTATAATAATTCAATCTGAAACAAGATAAATTATAAATGGGAAATAGTATCACAATTCCCTAAATTACATATGAATGAAGTCAAAATTGGAAGAAACTTACCCCTCAAAGAATACAAACCTATGAGAAGATAGAAGAATAAGCATAAATAAATGGGGTTTTTAAGAAATGAATGATGATAACCTATTGCAGTGCTCATAACCATGACCAATCTATAATGATGAGATAAACATAAAAGAGTAATATATAGATACATAAAGTTAAATATGTGGAAGTTTCTCAAAAAAGTGTAAGAAATCAACTAGAACATGATGGAGGATTTTTTAATCAGGGAATGGTCATGATGAAATAACTTAACACCCTACTGTTATATTGTAAATAAGCATGTGGCAAGTGGTTGTGGAATCGCATATGTGTGGAAATGACTTCATATGTGTTAAAAGAAAGAAACTATGTAGGCTAATGAGAAAACACCTAGCATGAAGGAATTATGTGAGAAATTATATAATGAGAGCTTGAGAAGGATTATGCATGATTGAAAAAACTAGTGACAATCAACTAAGGGCACTTGCGCAAGAATGATGACCCCAGAAGTGGATGGGGCTATCTTGAGAAACACATGCCCACAAGAATGTGTACTTGTTCTTAGGAATTCACATGTGTTCCTAGTTGTCTAGGCTTAGTAAGACCCAAGGTATCAACTATGACCCCAACAAGGCTACCTGCTTAGCATGGCTCACAAGTGTGTGTGCATTATTAGGAAATATAATTATGCAATTTGAAAACCTTAGTTTTATGCACTATCAAAACCCTTGCTTTGTGGAATTTGAAAACCATAGCAATGTGGTATGTGGAAACTCCAACATAGTGAGTTCAAATTTTAGTGCATAACTAGAAAATGTGAGTAAAAACACCATGTTAACGATGCATCACAAGTTGGCGATGTCTGTCGATGTATATTGAAGTGAAATTTGAAGACCTTAGTTTTGTCAAATTTGAAAACACTACTTTTGTGGAATTTGAAAACCATCATATTGCGGAATTTGATGGAATGGAATTGTATGGATGTAATTGTTATTTATACCATTATGAATAATTTATTCCCAACACTCTATTTCTCTATTTCCATTTATACATTTTCTACTCTCTCTCTCTCTCTCTCTCTCTCTCTCTCTCTCTCTCTCTATTTATATTTCTCTCCCTCTCTCATTTTCTAATAGGCACTTCATCGACTCTCATTGAAGAAATTGTATGAGCTTTCTTATCATTGGGATCTCTAACCAATAGAACACATGACCCACAAGAACTATGAGCATAGTAACTATGACAAATAAGAACTATGAACTTGAGAACTTTAGTCCTTAGGAATTTTGACGCATAGTAACTATGACCTCGAGAACTTTGACCCTCATGAAATATGACCTTGGGAATCATTCCTTTGTTGTTCATAATTCCCTTGTCAATTAGGAACTATGTCTTTATTTTACAAGAATCATGAGAACAAGAATTATGATGTGAGAGCTTTGACTATGAAATTAAACTATGATCTTTGTTTTTCATTCATAGTTCTAGGGAATAATTCTTTTGTTAGTTAGGAACCTTGACTCACAAGAACTATAACCAATGTTTATTAGTCATAGTTATAGGGAATTGCTTGATGAGAGAACTATTATGACCAACGACCTATAATCATTTTATTCATTCATTGATCAAAGTTCTTGCCAACTAGAGTCATTGTGGTAATAGTTCTCATTGGTTATTACAGTTCCTATTGGCTAGAATTATTAAGGTCATAGTTTTTCTTGAATTAATTCCAAAATCTATATTTTCAATGTATCTGTTATTTAACAGATGAGAAATGGGAGAATGATGAGAACTATCCACCAAGATAAAGAGTCCTTAAGACTATGTTATCCAAATGTATTTATGTATGATATTGATATTATTGGCACTTTTCCAACCTCCTCTTCCTCCCATATTTTGGTCATCCATTTTTCCAAATGGTTGAGTAAGTGATATGGTGAGTTGGAAAGGTAGTTTCAATATTAAATGTGATGGGGATGTTTGTTTGAGTTTCAAATTTAAATTCAAAATCTAAAAGTTGCAGTATACCACTTCTCATTTGTCTTGGAGATTTCAAGAGGAAAGTGTGTTGGTATCTAAGTTTATTACTAATTTGAATTATCATAATAAAATTTACAAGTTTTAAACCCGTCAACTAAAACAATTATAGTTCACAATATTTTTTTAAACATTATGGCAGATGTGATTTAATTACTTCACTATTTTAAATACTAATCAAGGTGATGAGTCTTTAATTACCAAACAAGAGCTTGACATTCCATCACCACATAGAACCTTGCCATACAATAATGTATTTACAATTTTTATTTTTTTTTAATGTTCTTTTGAACTTATGTCTTCTTTATGAAGTCAAACCTAAAAAAATGAGTATGATAGAGTGACTTGGCATATTACAATTAAAAATAGATAAATATTTTACCCTCCTTTAAGAGTTAAACTATTTTTTTATTTATTTTATTTATTGAAAAATCTTGTTATTCTTATGACTAGGTATATTGTAAATATTATAACTAAACATATTGGGAGACTAAACAAATTTAACTAAGCATATTCTTATGACTACGTATAGTGCAATAAGATCCTTAAAAAAAATAGTTTAATTCAACATATTCAAATGACAATTTCAAAATAATATATTTGACGGCACATTCTTTGTCTTATTAATATATAGGAAAAATATCCAATACAAATTACCACCGACTTCAAATAAGTAATAAATAAATTATTTGATATAAGAAATCCTCATCTTGTTTTTGTCCATTTTGTCATAAAAAAATATCTTGTTTTATTTAGGGACAAGTTTCAGGTAAGAGAAAATTTATGCATTTTGGAATCCTCTAACTTCAAAGCTGTACTACTATTATTAAAAGTTTAGTTTTGCTAGTAAATAATATTTTTATTGCATATTTAATTTGTCAAAAATATTACTTTGAAGTTCTGGAATCAAGTTAGGTTTTTACTCCTATAAGGTTAATTTTGATCGAAAAGTAGTCTCTCCACGAAAAGAATTAACACAATTTGAAGCAACAATTTCAAAAAAATATTGCCAACTAATTTATATCCAAGAACCTATAGAAATTTAAAATATAATTAAAAATGTTACAATTTCAAAAAAATATTGCCAACTAATTTATATTCAAAAACCTGTAAAAATTTAAAATATAATTAAAAAAGTTTTTATACTAGTAAGTGTTTTTATTATCAAAAATTTGCTTTCAAAACTGAATAGAAAAAGTCCTTCAAATAAGAATATGATGTGAATCGAATAATTTTCAATAGATTCTAAATAGTTTACACATTTCTATTAAGCTCAAAAATTCATCATTGTCCTACTTGTATTCAGAATTAGCTTTTATTTTTAGAATTATAATATTCAAGGAGTTTAATTGGAAACTTATGTATTCATAATTAGTTTTTGTTTTTAGAATTATAATAATCAACAAGTCTAATTGGAAACTTATTGGGAAACAACACGTAAAATTAAGGCCAATTTTATAGATTAAGTGTAATATGGTCATGTACAATGCTGTTTATCTCAAACAACTTCAAACTCGGAAATTCTATAGCATTTTCTTGATTGATAATTAATAAAATGATAAAAATGATATGTAAATGCATCCATAGTACATCTTTTCCTAACAAAAGTGTTTGCTGGACTTGCACATCATGAAAGATTTATTTTTGAAATTGAATCAAGCAACTTAATTTGGTACTCAGTTGGAATTAGTTGAATCGACTTTGAAAAAAATTTCTTTGTACGACTACATCGTCCTCATGAAAGTGATGATCTTCTTCCAGGATATGGTAATCGATATGGTTACACCATCCTCATGAAAGTGATCTTCTTCCAAGATATGGTAATCCATTAACCTCTTTTAATAACTATATCAACTACTTGTTTTGATTATGCTCAAATTAATCTTCTACTTTTTGCCTTCAACTCTACTGCTGTGTATCCTCCACTGCAAAGTAATATCAATTAAAAGGAAATGGAATCAAGTAAATTAGTTTTTTATTCTCAATATAAATTTTAAAAGGGTTGATATCATAATATGGTATTGGAGGGGATTTTAATGAGGTTGTGAAGGAAGCTTACATAGCTTGAATACCTACATTTGATCCCAAATCATATCCACGACCCCAACTTGAGAAAGGGCACCCACAGCCACAACCTTCCTTCAGATGGAGAAGAGATCTCACCATGAGGAGCCTCTTGCTTATGTCCATTATGGAGTTTCTTTGAATGTTGTTGCAGTGGAGGACAGAGCAGACGTCGATGCATGAGAAGCTCAAAATGAAGTAGAGAGCCATCTATTCCCCTATTCAACAACTTGTTGCAGAAATTCAACATGCAATTTTTCAATTTGAAATTAAGCGGGAAAACATTTGAATTTTGAAATCCTTTGGTGTGTAGGTAGCATTGAATGCATTTAATTTCATGTCTTATCCACCACTTGTATTAGCTTTTGGGTGTCGGCTGTTAGAGGTGTTGGAAATCAGGATAGTTGTGGAGTGGTTGGAATATTGAAAGTATTAATAGAAGTGTTAGCTGACAGAATTGGCAACGGTGATGGATGGGGCCCATTGGCCACGTCAACGAGCTTGAGCAATCTACAATCAAGGCTCAATGGGTCTTAGCTAGGGTGAATTTTCAACTCAATAGACTATTGACTACTGGGTTATTTCTGATGTAGGGATGTCACCAAATGGGTTACTTGTTAGAAAATTATCATTGATGTTATGAGGGTCCTGTTAATAGGCATGGGACACAATGTTCAAAATTGAACCCTTCTTAGTCTTTCTTTAAGCTCTTCGCCCTTCCTAGAAGGGCTAAAAAAAATTACACTTCAAAAAAAAATTAAAATATCAAAATCACTCCTCAATTACAAAAGGTTAGATTAAATTTTTATATTTCAAAAGAAGGGATACAAACCAGTCAAAGCCCAAATGACCTCATACAATTTTATAGTCATGTCATGATTTGGAGGCATTTCCTTGAGGCCCCTAACTTATGCCAACATGATGCAACTTGCAACAATAAGACATGTAATAGTCATGGTACTATTACACCTAGCACAAGGTAGCAGAGTACATTGAATAACCATTCAAAAACTATGCACATTCTCTCGCTCCTCTGTGATTATCCTTGAGTGCTCTTTCCCTGCATCCATTTTTTCCATTTTCATTTGAATTCTAACCCATCATCCATCGAAGGAAAGTTATCATTTGACGCTAGACTATAAGGTATTTTTCATTATCCTCCTCATATCTTCATTAACATTTGGTTTTTCATTCTATGGATTCTTGAATGCAACACTCCTTGAATTAATGGCAACCTTCATGGTCACACAATGTATCTTGGGTTACCATAGAATCCACACCCCAAGAAATCAACATTGTGGCTAGATACCCTGAATGTAACTGCTTGCCATCCTTCCATTCTAGGCATGGGTGGTTGAGTTGTTTTCTACATTGTTAATGGTGAAAATTTTTATTGTCATAATTATATGAATCTAGCAACTATGAAAAGAATATCTATCTTATATCGAGGGTATTGGACTCCACAACTATAACACAATCATTCAAACTCTTGCTTATTTTGCTTCGTTTCTTAAATCCATATAGATTTCTTGTCCAAGTACCATTTTTCCTGAAGTGTTTGTTCTCTATCATAAAGCTACAAGTTTCCTTGAATGTTACAAAACATAATTCAACAAATCAATGAATAACCTATCAAGAAATCTATAGTCAAATCCTATGGCATCTTGCCAAGGTTGAATTTTTTCTTTCTCAATCTTGCTAAGGGATTTTTAATTTATGTATTTACTTATTCTATTTTTATTTATTTATTTATTTAATAGTTTAAATCTTGAAAAATGTCTCCTATTGGTCATCCTAAGAAGGATAAAATGCAATTGTCAATTGTTGATTCATTTGGTCTTACACGACATTCTAATCAACCATGTAATATTCAAAATGAAGTTTATGCTCATCTACATGAATATGATGAATTAAATAGTGTAGAGTTTGTTGAAATAGAAATCCCATCAAAGAAACACAAAATAATATTCAAATCTAAATCAAATACAAGGTTTGCATGGGCTTATGTTTTAAATCATTTAATGGTAATGAAAGGATAAAATGTTCTTGATGTGTTAAATTTAAAAGTGAGACTCCATATTCAAAAGAGGGAATTGCCACTCTTCAAGTTAGTGGTATAAGTGTCCATGCAAAATCAAAAGCTTAATTTTTGTTTTACAACTTTTGGAGGCAAAAAGTGATTGAAGTAATATTCCAGTCTCTAAACATGTAGAACTAATGGTAAATGCAGGGAAGGAGAAAATTATATCAATGATTGAAAACATGTATTTTTTTGCTATACATGATTTCCCTTTAGAAATGTATAAGTCAATATGTGACTTGAATTGGTATAAATGCACTCTAGGCATGCTTCTAACAGATGAATTTTCTGCATACACAAATACCACACCAAGAAAATATTTTCTTCAAGTTGCTAAAGAGGCGTATTGGAGTAACCTAAAAGAGAAGATTATACATAGGTCATTTTACTCAATTTCAGTTCAAATAATGGAACACCAATTGATTGTTTATATTACATATTTGATGAATGGAGGAAGAGGTCAATGCTTAACAAAGTATATATGTTTACTTCAAATAAAGGATGGAATAGATCAATGTATGTATGATCTAGTGAGAACTCTTTTAGAATAAATGGATTTATATTTGATGAAGTTTGTTGGTTTTGGTTCAGATGGTGCATCTTCCATGAGGGATATTCATGAAGCTTTATCTCCTAAGCTTTGTATGCTCTTGATTGATTAGTTATCCATTTCATAGCTCACAGGGGATCATTAACAAGCAATGAGGCTTAATCTCATTTTCTAGAGTTGCAATATATTAACAAATTTGAAACAAAGTTTATTCATGGCTTGGAAAATCAACTAAAGAACATGGAAAATTGAGAGAGATAATGTATATTTTTCAAATCCCCATGTTAGTGGCAGATCGCAAGAGGAAAGGTCATGGAAAGACTTGTTAAACTCATGCATTATTTGTTAGGATTGGGAATTAGGGGAGAAAAAGATGTATGAGTTGGAAACAATATTTCAAGTGAAAATTTGCATCCATATACTTGTAGACATGCTCGTTGAATTAAATAAGTTGAATCAAAAGTTTGAAGAGGATCATGTTGATATTACATATATTGACACTACTTTAGATGTTTCTATTAGCATGCTTCGTAAACAATTTTTGGAAAGCATTTTTGGTGTAGATGTAGTGCATATGTCTTCTTTTTAGTTGAAGCATAAAGAGGAACCCTTGAATTTGCAGATAGCATAGGTATGGTACATTTACATCAATTGAGGTTTGAAAGTTTTCCAAAGATGAAAATATTTAGGCCTACTATATGATTGTATTTTTTTGGGAACATGTCTTATTTTAAAGGTAATAAAATCTTTAGATAGGAGATTCATAGATTTAAATGTATTTAATGTGGCAAAGTTTTTCACTTCTCAACACTATTATGAAGAAGTGAATGATATAGACTGTCCAACAAAAAGATAGTTGAAATGTTTAAGTGAAAAATTTTAGTGTTGGGGAATCATCTATTGTGGATACTGCTAGATGTTTGGGTGAAATGAATGAATTTATTTGTGCTATTTGTAAATCATACCCTAAAAATAATATGTATGGAATGAGACCTATCTGGATATGAACATGAATGGTTTGAAGACTTTCCATATTTGATGCAATTATGGCAAGCTATTATTGTTATCCCGAAAACCACATCAGTGTGTGAAAGAGGCTTTTGAAAATTAAACAAGATAAAAAATGATGATAGATAAAGACTTTCATTGGAGACACTAGATATGTTAATGTTTATATCTCTAAGTGCACATCATGTTGTAAATGAGCTTGATTGGAATGCTACTTATGATGTATGGAAATAAATGAAAAGTAGAAATCCATTTCTATTGGAAAAATATATTTATATTTTCAATTATGTAAGTCCAAATACTTTTGAAGATCATTGAATGAATAGAAGAAAGATATGTTTAACTTTTCTTAAAGGAATTTGAAAAAAAATTGTTTATTTACTAGTTATATTGAGATTTTATAGTGTTTTATTGAACCTACTCTTTAAATTATCTTAAAGATTTAGAATTGCACTATTTCATTATGGAATGTTTTTCGAGAGCTTTATTTAATATATACTTTTCAGTGGAAGTGAATTTCTTTTTATAACCTTTCATCCTTGAAAAGTCAGATAAATATATACCCTTCCAAATGAAATTAAGAGCAAGCCTTAAAATTTGATCACTAATAGAACATTAATTCTTCATCAGTGGGTGCATGCGGTTGGGCACCCGTTGGCGATGTGAGGGCGGTTGCAATTAATGATTCGGCTCCACAATCCTCCCCAGGAACTGAACATATTCTCCGACTAATTTTCTCACTTCTATTTATTCTGATTGTGGTGAGGATCTAATGGTTAATGTTTCTCATGCCAATATTTAGAAAATAATTCATATATCCATAACACCCCTTTTCAAAATCAGGTTATTTGGTCTGGATTTGTGGGTATCTCCTTTATTTCAAACATTTCCTCACATGAAGTCTTGTCCTAATGCCCGAGATTCGGGGTTTTCGGTGGTCCTGGGAGGATTGTGTTAATGTCGAGAAGTTAATTATGGGTTTTTTTCTAGTCCATGATCTCCTTAGATTCATTTTGGCAATTTCATTGGTATAAACCCCACAAATTCAGTGGGTAGTGTCCAGTCTTTGGCTTTAGAATCGCTATCCATCCATTCGAATGTGATCTTCCCGACTGTTGAGTCCATTAGCCCAAATTCCATGAATAATATTACCTTTTGAAGGAAACGGTGGGAAAAAAATGGTGGCTCCTCTTGAGTGCCATCTTTCTACTAGTCTCTCAAACTTTTTCCACTATTTGGAAAATCGCTAGGGTTTTTCCTTGATGCCATTGATATGTGGGCCCTCATAGCAATTTCACCCATGAAAATCATCCTTGATGATAATGTCCCTTAATATTTAGGGTTAGGGGAATGCCCCCAAATCGAATTCCCTAAACTTTTGATTTCAAATCGGCATCCATCAGTGATTCTGTTTTAGGAGACTATAGCTTCTGGGGTTAATGCTAGGTCAATGTTCTCTGAAATCATGTCCTGGTTGGAAATTTTGTCTGACTAATGTGGTTGGTCTCTCGAGGGGACTCGCAGCTTTGTAGGATCATTGGTTAGTTGATTTTTTGGATTTTAAAACTTGTTCAAGTGGGTGAGTGTATGGAGTTGGAACACTTTTTGTAAGAGAGGGTGTATTTTGGATCAAAACAATAGCTCTATGAGTCATTTTAAGCGCTCAATCGAGTAATATTTGAGCCCTCTATTGAGCTCTCTGAGAGCTTAAACAATGTAACTTGGGGTTATCTAGGATCTCAATCGAGCCACATTTTCGAAACTTCCCACCAATACAACATAGGCATGGAACTAAAAAAAGTGGCTTGATCAAGCCTTAAAGCTAGATCCAGCTATAGGCTAGATCAAGCCTATAGGCTAAATCAAGCCTTTATTTAACCACATTAAGGGCTCGATCGAGCTATTTGAATTTCAAAATCAAGTGCTCGATCAAGCTATTTGAATTTCAAAATCAAGCGTTTGATCGAGCTCATGAGGTCTTAAAAATCACAACTTTAATACCCTTACCTTAGCGGATTTAGGGCAGAGTTAGTCCTTAAGTGGTAGAGTTGATCATGTGGGATTTGTGAAATAATCCTCTATCTAATGGCATATGAGTTTGGCACCTTTGAATTCATAAGATATTTTTCATCTAATTTCTTTTAAGAATAATGCTTGATTTTTTTTGTGTAGTTTTAAAGGGGTGGAATAAAAATCAATAAAATAAAATAAAATATAGACAACGAAAAAAATTCAAAAAATTCCACTATCTTCGTTTATCAGTGCTATTCAAAAGGGTACTCTTGGTTTTTCAATTTATTTAAAGAGTTGAAAAAAATCTTACATGAACAAAGGTGTTTCAAAATGCAATTGAAATATTAGTTTTGCCAACTTTGAAAAATAATAAAATATATAAATTTTGTATAATAATATATATGTGTGTGTGTGTGTGTGTGTGTGTGTGTGCGTGTGAAACTTATTTCTCTTCATGTAGATCATGCTCATATATATATTTTTTTAAATTATGCATTTTAGACTAAGTTATGCCACGTGAATATGCAAATCTCTTAAGATATGCAAATATTTGCAAGGACAAGTATCGCATTTAATGGAAAATTGAGAGATTATACGACACTAAAAAATTTGCAAAAAATATTATTAGGACAAAAACATAATTCTTCACATATTGTCTTTTTACTCCAAATCAAAATTCATAACGCTTTTATGAATTTAGAGGGCTTCATTTCGATAAAAGAGGAAAAACTTGAAATTTCATAACCACATTTCACTCAAAAGTGTAATCCATCTTCATGCATTCACCCATGCATATTATTGTCTATCTTCTCTAGGGTTTCCAACATTCGTTTTCATATTCTCGATATATATGCTTCCTATGTCTCCAAAAAGGAATTTTGGAATAGACTTGATGAAAGTGGGTTGCTGATAGTCGGTTCCTTAATTGTGGTCAGGGATTTAAATCTCATAGTCTCGGTGGAGGAGATTGGGGGATTCGTTGTAAAATGGATTCTTTAGGAGATTATTTCAAGGGACTCTTTGTGCAAAAAAATCTTATAGACATTGTCCTACTTAGCTAAATGGGAATGTTGGGCAGGAGGGTATTGCAAAGTGTTTAGATAGACTTTTGGTTCATGAAAACTTGATTGAACATAGTGGCATGATGCATTCACAATTCTCCCTCATGAAGCTTTCTAACCATTTTCCCATTTTCTTACAATGATGGGGAGAGTGCATATGGAAGGGTCTCTCTTTTAAATTTAACCATTCATGGTTAAATGGAAGTGATTTTGTACAACTAGTATGATATACATGGTCTTGTGTGGGGCATCATTCTGAGACTTCCTAGATGGATGTAGTGTGCCATAAATTAAAAGAATTAAAGAAGTTAGTGCAGAGAAGGGAGTGAGAGAAAAATTAGTGGAATATTAAAGAGCTTGATGATATTGAACGAGCCCTCAAATTTTTATCTCACCCAAATGACCCGAGTTTCTTCTCGATGGCTTATCACCAATAGGCCATGGATTTGGAGGCACATAAGAGACATATATTAAAATTACAGGAAGAGAAATGGAGTCTCAATATTCATGCCATTTGGCTTTCTGGAGGTAACAAGAACACCAAGTTTTTCATAATTTTACTTTATAACGAAGGAAGGAAAACACCATATGGGAATTGATGATGTACAGGGTAGGTATATTTTCAAACTTAAGAATCTCCATCAAGAGGTTATTAGATACTTTGGGAATCTATTCCAAGCTCAGGAGGGGGTGGACATTGATAACTAGTTGAGGATCATTCAAGTTTACTCAAAGATGTTATTTGAGTAGGACAATTGGTTCATTGGTCATTTGATTACTATCAAAGAAGTGATATTTGTTATTAAATCTTTTGCAAAGGATAAATGCCCAATGTCACATGGGTGGATCATGGAATTTTTCTTAAATTTTATGGATATTATGCGACTGGATTCATTATTATTAATTGAATAATCACGGACTTTGCGTAAGATCTTTGGTTCATTAAATGTTACATTTATTATATTGATTCCTAAGGCTTCTAAAGCTACATCTTTCGAGGACTATCGACTTATTTCCATGTGAAAGATTCCTTACAAAATGGTATTAGAGATTATTGATAACAAAGTAAAGGATAAGCTATTTGATTATATTACCTCTTAACAATTTGAGTTTTTAAAACATAGACAAATCCAGGATGTTATGGCCATTGTCCAAGAATGCATATGCACCAAATAAAGGTAAAAAAAATGAGGTCATATTATTAAAATTGGATGTGCATAAAGCATATGACCATGTATATTGGGATTTCCTTCTGATGATTTTGCACAAAATAGAGCTTTTGGTTGGGGCAGTCAACTAGATTATGGATTCCATAACCTCAGTTAATTATGTGATCCTGATCAATGGGTGCCTTTGAATTTGTTTAGAGCATCGAGGGGATTGAAACAAGGTTGTTCTTTATCCCCTGTATTATTTCTTCTGGTGATTGATGGATTGAGTAGGTCAATTAAATAGGCCCGCATAGGGAGTTCAATTTTAGGCTTTAAGATTTCTAAAAATACCTGTATTACTCATCTTATGTTTGTGGATGGCATGCTTCTTTTTGGGAAGGTTTCCACTGAGGAATGGAAATACCTCTATCATCACATCTCTCTTTTCAGTGATGCATTTGGGTTATTTATGAACAAAGCTAAATCCATTCTTATCCAAGCATCTAATGATCTAGTTCTTGCTGCAAAGATCAAAAATATTTTTTCTGTTGAAGTGGATTCACTAGATAATGGTTTCAAATACCTTGGTTTTGTCCAAACAATTATGGTATTCGTGATTGGTATTGGCTAAGTAATAAATTTTTAAGTGTTGAGAATTCAATAGGGAAATGAATATGTTAATTCTCTTAACTTGATAATTTTTTGTGTTACCTTTTACATATTAGCTCTGTTCATTATTATTCCAATGTGTAATACATCAAACAACTACCAAAAAGGTAAGAACAATGATACAGTATATAGGTTGCAAGCCAGGGCCAAAACCCCTCCTCTTAATGAACAAATCTAATAGGGCAATGAATATGTTAATTCTCTTAACTTGATAAATTTTTTTTTACCTTTTACATATTAGCTTTGTTTGTTATTATTCCAATGTGCAATACATCAAACAAACACCAAAACAGTAAGAACAGTGGCAGAGTATATGCTGCAAGCCAGGGCCAAAACCCCTTCTCCTAAAGGGAAAACCTGTAAATCTCTTCTTTATCTTTCAGATCTTTCAATTGATGAATACCATGACCTATACTTAGAAAAATACCCTCCAAGATCAAGTCTACCATGGCCTCCTGTTGAAATATCTTTGACCTCCCAATAGATCTGAAATTTTTCTCCCCAACAATTGTTGCAACTACTGTTGCTTCTCTAGGAGACTTTGATCTCCCTTTAATGGCCTTCCTCTTGACTTCATTTTCCTTGACTTAAGTCTTAGGGCTAGAAGAGGCCTTCTCTTGCCTTCCCTTCTCTTTTTCTTCCAAAATCGAAGCCCAGAAGATCCAACGCAGAAACCCTAACTTTGATCTTCTAGAAGAATAGATAAGGCCCAAAAACACTTTGACTTCTTTGAATTCTTCTTTGCACTTCCTTCTTCTACTTATTCTCATAAGAGATGAGAGAGTGAGTGACCCAAATGGAGGACAAGGGTGGGTGTGGCTCTTCATGTAGCCAACTTGATAGCTCATTAGGCCAACTTGATCATTGAGGTATTTTGACACTTTATAGACAAAACAAAATTTCTATACAATTTACAATGTTCCCATAGGGTCTTCAATATATGGAAATGACTCTTATACCTAGGAAAAACACTAGAATCACTAAATGGGTGCTTGAACTATAAAATAAAAGAGCTTGAGCATGAAATGTTGAATTTCCACGATCTTGGGTCTAGGTTAAAGTCTTAAAATCACTTATGTTACCAAACCAATAACCTCAACCATAAACTACTTTGCACAATGGAAATATAAAGCTATAAATCACATATGCACAAATACACACACTTTTTAACACAATTGTACAATATTGTATAATCACCAATCTTCATTATATTAAACCAAATCTAAATAATACAATAGTTTATGGTATACAAGATACAATGACAAACTTCGTTGCAACTTCGATGTCGTATCTCATCTTGTCAGTCCTTCGCTTCCATACCTCTCACTACTAGTTCCTTATTCATCAAGGCCACTACACATCGAGACTCCACGAGGGCTACCACCTAACAATGTTGCATGTCACTTCTGATGCAAGCAGAGAGGCTCATAAATTTTCTCTCTGGTTAGGACTAATTCCCGACCTCCAATCGCTAGGCTAGTAGTCACCTTTGTCCATCAAGATGTTGCACTTCGGCACCAATCTTCACCCAACCTTTAGATGCTCTTTGTCGCTTCAAGATAGCTTGTATAGCTACTTTGGGCTATCAACATGCTTCCCTGCAACTGACCAATGATGTCGAATACTACACTGCGGAATTCGCTCATAATTGGAGTCTTATCACATAAGACAACCCAACACATGGCTCCCACAAGATACACTATGAAACTAATCCGACCTGATCAACTCCTTTGACCCAAAAATCCTCCAAAAAACATTGTTACAACTCTATTTTCACTGTTTTTCGCTACACTCTTGGTTAGGGCATGTATTGTAGACCTAGTTTCATCCTACAGTCAGCAAACAAGCCCTTTAAGGGTTGCATTCCACCTTGGAGACCCTCATCTACACCCACGTTGCCTCCTAAAGGTGTTTTCCACCCTTGAAATCCCTTAACGTAGCCTACAGTTGTGTGCTTACATTCAACACAATAGCTTGTTGTAGTAAACAACCTCCACAAATGTGCCCAAACAGTGACCTAGACAACAGTGTAATGTTCCTTTACTCCTCAGCCTATCTTCCCTACACTGTCAGACCTTGAAAAACTCCTCGGATCTTGTCTTAGCCCTAAGACTGTCACCCAAACAGATCCGTACTCCTAAGCTCCTGGACCTCCTCTACCATACCTCTCCCACGTTATTGAAGACCCTTTGTTGTAGCTAGGCTTCCTCTCTGCACTGAGTTTTGTTTAGGAGGATTGTTTCACACTTGGATGATTAAAACAACATGCCACCACCCTCCTTTTATAGCCTAAAGAGGGGCTCCAATGAATAGATGAAGAGGCACATATATTGGACTAATTTACATCAAGCCTACATGACTTGAAAAACAATAATTACTTGTCAACTTAAAAAATTCATTTCTCCACTTCTACAACTCGAAATTCAATGACTCTCAAAGCATTGGATTCTATTTTATGCCCTCTATCGTCTCATACGATCACATGTAAAAATGTGCTTCCAGAATTCCCCCAAACACGATTGGGTGCAAAACCGCATCCTTGGGATCCAAGCCCACAAGTGACCCTTGTGATTTTCCTTCTAAACCCTAAACCCTAGGGCTTGGAGTACCTCCCAACCTACACAAATCAACACTCCCTCTTAGCAAGGGAGGTACTTCTAAGACTAGGAAGTACTTCGTCATCGTCATAATTTCTCAAAACACTTTCCCAACTCTCGGCACTCACAATCATAGCAATCCATGTACGATGAACTATGCCCTTCTCAGAAGTGTTGTTGTCACAGTTGGAAGCACCCTGCTTCTTCTTCTTATCTTTTAATGTCTTCCACTCTCTCCATGATTCCCTCTTGGCAGTTGTAGGAGCACCCTTTCTCCCCACTGACCATGCTCTCTTCTTGGACTACAGAGTATCCCTCGAAATCTGAAAAATCCCTCTCGAATTTAACTCCCTAAGATTCTCTAGAACCTGGACCTTCTTCTCAGGAACTTGTACCTACTCCTATGAAGCCTGCTTCTCTAGAACCTACATCTGCTCAACCTACTTCTTTCCATGATCCATAGGCTTGCCTGTTAACCTATAGAGACCATGCTCTCTAACGAGAGTACAATCCCATCAAACTTAGATCTTTTAGGCCTGAGTCTTGCCTTCCCATCCTAGAACAAGACCTCAAACCCTTTCCTCTTGGTCATCAACATGGAAATCACGCTATATCTGAGTCCTGGTACAAACAGTACATCCTGGACCCACATCACACATCCAGTCTCCATCTTGAATGGCACAACACCCAATCCTTGAATCTTCAACTCACTCTTGTCGCACAACACCATGTGCAACTTTGATTCCCATTCAGTTAAAGTCTCAAAACCTTGTGTGACCCTGTCATATGCTTTGTCCCACCATTGTCCATGTACCATCCATCCTCATTCATAGTACCTTGCAAGAAATGAGAAATCATAGAAAAGTCCTCCTCTTCAAATCTCTTGGTGAGATCATCTATCTCAGCTAACTTGCAACACCGATGACCTACTTTCCTTTTCTCTTATCATCATCTCCCTTCTTCTTCATCGAACATCTCGACGAATAATGACTCATCTCGCTACAATTGAAACACTTGACTTTACTTAAGTCCTTCTTTTGCTTGCCCTTCATTCGTGTTGTAAGTGCCACATCATCATTGAAAGATTTCTCCTTTGGATGAATATCCTCGTCTCGCAACTCTTCCTGAATCAAGTCATCCCACAGCCTATCCCAGTCTGGCAGCTTCTCCTTGGAAATGATCCCTTTCATGAAGGGCTTCCAATCCTCAGTGAACCCTTTCAAGGTAATCCTTACCATATCTCCATTTGAGGTAGACACACCAATGGTAGCAAGCTCAACTTTGACCTAAGAAAATCTCGTCATATACGAGGTCACACTTTCACCCTTTATCATCTTGGTGGACTTCAACATATCCTCCAATACCAATACTTGGTTCTCATTCCTATTCTGGAAGAAATTCTGAAGAGCCATCCACATCTCATGTAAATTATTCTTCCTAGACAAATGAGGTAGTAGGGCATCCTTCACACCATCTAGGATGATCAATCTCACCCTCGCATCCAAATATTCATATATTTCCAGCTCGTTAGGGTTTGTTGACTTCTTGATCACTTTCTCAGTGAACTCCCAGATCTTATTGACCTGCAAGACCAACTTGATCATTTTCTTCCAAGGACTATGGTTGGACAATTCCTCTAACTTTTCTTCATATCAGAGACCTGCCTGCAACTTTGACATTGTAGTGAGCCCTTCACTTAGAATGTGACCAATTCCCTCTCACATTGTACTTCATTATGCACAACTCTAATTTACTTACTTCCAAAGTAGCTCATTTACACTCTGATACCTATTGAATTTCCACGATGTTGGGTCTAGGTTAGAGTCTTAAAATCATTGATGCTACCAAACCAAGAATCTCAACCATAAACTACTTTGCACTGCAGAAATATGCAGCAAATAAATCACATATGAAGCAATAAATCACATATGCACAAATATACACACTTTATAACAAAATTGTACAATATTGTGCATCACCAATCTTCATTATATTAAACCAAATTTGAATAATACAACAATCTATGGTATACAAGATACAATGACAAACTTCATTGCAGCTTCGATGTCATATCTCATCTTATTTGTCCTTTGCTTCTGTACTGCCCACTAGTAATGCCTTATTCCATTAAGGCCACTACACATCAAGACTCCATGGGGGCTTCCACTTAACAATGTTGCATGTCACTTCTGCTGCAAGTACATGGGCTCATAAATATGCTCTCTGGGTAGGCCTAATTTCTGAGCTCCAATCACTGGGCTAGAAGTCACCTTTATCCATCAAGGTGTTGCCCTTTGGCACCAATCTTCACCCAACCTTCAGCTGCTCTTTGTCACTTAAAGATAGCTCGGTTAGGGATACTTTGGACTATCAATGTGTTTCCCTCCAATAGATCAATGATGCCCAATACTACACTGCAAAATATGCTCCTAATTGGAGTCTTATCACGCAAGACAACCTAACACACGACTCCCACAGGCTGCACTATCAAACTGATCCAACCTGGTCAACTCCTTTGACCTAATAATCCTCCATAAAAAACTATTGCAACACTGTTTTCATTATTGTTCGATGCACTCCTAGTTAGGGCATGTATTGCAACCCTTGTTTCATCCTATAGTGAGAAAACAAGCCCTTCAAGGGTTGCGGTCCACCTCGGAGAACCTCATCTACACCCATGCTGCCTCCTAAAGGTGTTTTCCACCCTTGATAGCCCTTAAAGCAACCTCCATCTATGTGTTATGGCCTGCGGCCTAGCACAACAACTTGTTGTAGTAAACGGCCTCCACAAATGTGCCGAAAATGTCACCTAGACAATAGCGTAATGTTCCTTTACTCATCAGCCTATTTTCCCTGCACTCTCATCCCTTGAATAGCTCTTGGGATCTTGTCTTAGCCCTAAGATAGTCACCCAAACAAATCTGTACTCCTCGACCTCCTGTAGTAGACCTCTCCCACGTTGTTTAAGACCCTTTGTTGCGGCTAGGCTTCCTCTCTCCACCGAGTTCTATCTAGGTGGATTGTTGCACACTTGGATGATTAAAACAACATGCCATTACCCTCTTTTTAGAGCCTAAAGAGGGGCTCTAACGAGTAGATGAAGAGACACATATATTGGATTAATTTACATCAAGCCTACATGACTTGAAAACCAATAATTACTTGTCAACTTAAAAAATTCATTTCTCCACTTTTACAACTCAAAATTCGATGATTCTCGAAGTGTTGGATTCTCCTTCTCACCCTCTATTGTCTCATGCCATCACATGTAAAAATGTGCTTTTGGAATTCCCCCAAACACGATTGGGTGCAAAACCCCATCCTTGGTTTCCAAGCCCACAAGTGACCCTTATAGCGCTTTGCCCTCCAAACCTTGAATCCTAGGGCTTGGAGTACCTCCCAAGCCACACAAATCAACATGAAACTCATGCTCCAATAATAATAATAATTTATTTTTCATTTTATATTTACAAGAATACATTTCATACTTATGAAGACCAAACCTAGATGCACATTTTTCAACACTCTCTCTTAACTAGGGAAGTATTCATAAGAGGTACATGGTCATTCTCAATCTAAATAGATCTCATAAGAAGAGTCATATTGGTAACCCATCTGTCTAGAATCATATTAACCAGCATGGTCACATAGCAAGGCCTTGATTAATAACTCTATCTCTCCACAAGATCATAGCACGATGCTAGCGAGACCAATGATGTATTGACACCATCATCATTGTCTCCAAGGTACATACTCCACCGGGGTGTTGAAAGAGTATGATCACCCATTGGACTGATCTTATCTTGGATAGCTAATCCTCAAAGAATATCGATCTGTGACTACTCTTGTCTTGAATTCCCTACCACATTCTCAAAGGGTATCGAATGCCAGATGATTACCCAATCCTCCATTCTTTCTTCCCAAGTGAAGACAAGAATGTAGTGTCTATCTCTCCCTCTCAATTAGGGAGGAAAAATCCACCAAACCAAGCTTATCCCTTAAGTATACAAGCTTCTTGTTAGGAAGTGATTTTGTCAATATGTCAGCTACATGTTCATCAGTGCATATATATTGTATAGCTACAATACACCATTTTGTACTATCTCTCGAATATAGTGATATTTCTTGTTGATGTGCTTTGGCTTTCCATGAAACACTAGATCCTTAGACAAACAAATCCAATTGGTGTTATCGCAAAGTATCATTGTAGGGTTCATCGGTCCTTCGAATAGGTCGGATAACAGCTTCCTTGACCATATTGTTTCTTTGCTTACTTCACATGTTGCAACTTATTCAACCTCAACACTAATCAAAGCAACAGTGTCTTGCTTTCTACTCATCCATGAGACCATGGAGGATCCTAAACTGAAACATCCTCCCGTAGTGTTTCTTCCATCTTGTTCATTGTCTCCCCAGTCAAAATCTGTATATCCAGTAAATTGGACATCATTCCTTCTATCATATTTCAGACAGTAGTTGATGGTTCCTCATAGATATCTTAGAATATGCTTTGCTACTATCCAATGATCATGTTGTGGCTCCACTTGGAATTGACTGAGTACATTTACTACAAAACATATGTCTGGTCGTGTATTCACCAAGTACATCAATGAGCCAACAAGTTGTCTATAACTAGAAGGGTCCACGGGGCTTGATTCATAACTCCTTAATCTCTTCAATATTTTGATCATCAGAGTGGTCATAGGTTTGCAGTCTATCATGTTTAACTTCTTTAGAATCTCGATCACATATTTTTCTCGACCCAAATAGATTTTGTTTGGTCCTTGCCAGAATTCGAACCCCAAATAGTAATGCATCAACTCAAGATCCTTCATGTCAAATTCTATTTTCACTTTCTTCTTACACTCTTCAATTTGACCTTCTACACCTGTCAAGAGAAGATCATCTACATACAGAAGAATAATTACAGGTTCATTGTTTACAACCTTAATATAAAGGTTTGAGTCAGCATAACTTTTTTTGAAGCCTATTCTTTGTAGGTATGCATCCATTCTAGCATAACATGCCCTTGGTGCTTGCTAGAGGCCATATAATGCTTTCTTCAATCTACAAACATATACCTTCCTATATTTGACTTCGAATCCCAAGGGTTGTTCTATATAGACTTCTTCATCTATTGTGTCATTTAGAAATGCAGTCTTGACATCCATTTGGTGGATGTTTCATCCCATCAATGCTGCCAGAGAGACTAATGATCAAATCATTATATGTCTTGTTGTTGGAGCAAATGTATCTTAATATTTGATGCCTTCAAGTTGAGAGAACCCTCTAGCCACAAATCTTGCTTTATACTTATCTATACTTCCATCTGCGGCATGCTTTATCATATAGATCCACTTGGAAGTAACCACATATTTGTCTTCGGGTTTAGGTACAATTTCCTAGACTCCATTCTTCATTATAGATTGATACTCTTCATTCATGGTATCCTTCCATTCTCGATGTTCTACAACCTCTTCAAAGGTAAATGGTTCTGCTTCTATTAATATGTCATGCATGTAGGATAACCAAAATATTTCTTGGGTCTCTTACTTTCTCTGAATGATCCTTGTGCTACCCCATGACCTTCTGCATCAAGTAGCGTGAATTTCTACCAATTAGGTATTTTCCTTGTTTCTGGAATGACCATGGGTTAAACAGGTTCACGTGGCGCTTCTTCTTCATGGTGTGATCCTTCTCCTTCCTTGTTAACTTCCTCCTCAAATATTGGAAGTTCTTTGTCATAAGAATCTATGGAAAGTTCTTTTGACTTCTTGAATGCTATACTCTCATCAAATATGACATCATGACTAACTTCAATGTGATGTCCATATTTCATATAGATTCTATTGGCCTTTGATGAGTTACTATACCCAACAAATATTCCCTTCATACCAGAAGGTTCCAACTTCTTTCTTTTGTGCTTTGGTATATGAATATACACAGGACACCCAAATATTTGGAGATGATCTACATATGGTTTCTTCCCAGTGAACACTTTTTCCGAAGTCTTGTTATCTAGATATCTATGAGGACATCGATTTTGAATGTAGATTGTTGTCTTTGTTGCTTCTCCCCACAAAAACTTAGGTAGATCTTGATCATGTAACATTGCTTTTACACTTTCTTCGATGGATCTTTTTTTTTTTGTGACTCCATTTTGTTCAGGATTATATGGGACTATTAGCTCCCTCTTAATTCCAGACTCCTTACAGGATAGTATAATCTCTTTGGATGTATCTTCTCCTCCATTATCAGATCTCAGTATCTTGATTCTTCTTTTTGTAAGGTTCTCCACTTCAACCTTGAATTCTTGAAATTTTGTAAATACTTCATCCTTGGTTTTCATTAAGTAAACCCAGGTCTTTCTTGAATGATCATTTGTGAATGTGACATCGTATAGATGGCCTCCAAGTGATTTTAGAGTCATAGGGCTACACACATTAGAGTGAATGAGATCCAATATTTATTTCGACTGTGAAGCAATGCTTCCAAATGGTCTCTTGGCATTCTTGCCCAATGAACATCTCATGCAGATACCTTAGTGATCCTCCTTCAAATTCATTATTCCATATACTATGGAACTTAAAGTTGGAAGTATTTTGAAATGTAGATTACCAAACCTTCGATGCCAAAGTTCACATGGACTAATATTAGTGTGAACTAGAGCTTGGTTTACTGGTGATATTAATTTGTAAATCCGTCCTTCTCGGATACCAAAAACCTTTGATTGATCTATGCTTGCGTCTTTTCCCCAAACAACTACTTTTCCATAAATGAAGGCTAGTCTATCCTTTGTTTTCTAAACTTGAAATAGAAAGTATTTTTTTGTGCGAACCTGGAAAAAATAGAATGTTGTTGAGGTGGATGTTGTTTCCATCTTTGAGTTTTATAGAAGTTGATGCAATGGCCTTCACAGGATAGCTCTTTTTGTCTCCAAATTCCACAAAGTAAGCGGATTTTCCTTTTGATAAGGTCTTCAGTTGGTTGGAGTGGCCATTCATGTGCCTTGATGCACCACTATCAATTACCCAAATGTATTCATCTTGGAAAGTACTAAAGAGAGTTGAGAAGAAACTTCTTCCATTTCATTGATTGATGCCTTTTTTAAAGAGATAAGAAACTCCATGCTTCCTTGATACCTTTCTTGAGTTGGCTTGCAATTTTCTTGATGACCTTCTTCATTGAAGAGGAGATCTTCATGATGCCCTTAGAGAACCAAAGATCTAATACCATGTTGAGAATTCAATATGGAAATGAATATGGTAATTCTCTTAACTTGATAACTGTGTGTGTTACCTTTTACTTATCATCTTTGTTCGTTATTATTCCAATGTGCAATACATCAAACAACTACCAAAATAGTAAGGATATTGACAGTATATAGATTGCAAGCTAGGGTCAAAACCCATCCTCTTGAGGGGAAAATCCGTAAATATCTTATTTATCTTTCAGATCTTTCAATTGACAAATTCCATGACCTAGACTTAGACAAATACACTCCAAGATCAAATCTACCACGGCCTCCTACTACAATATCTTCGACATCCTAGTAGATCTGAAACTCTGCTCCCCAGCAACTGTTGCAACTGTTGTTGCTTCTCTAGGAGATTTCGATCTCCCTCTAATAGCCTTCCTCTTGATTTTGCTTGCCTTGAATTGAGTCCTAGGGCTAGTAAGATGCCCTAAGAGACCTTCGCTTACCTTCCCTTCTCTTTTGCTTCCAAAATCGAACCCTAGAAGATCCAGCGCAGAAACCCTAACTTTGATCTTCCAGAAGAATAGATAAAGCCCATAAACACTTCAACTTCTTCTTCGCACTTCCTTCTTTAACTTCTCCTTCTTCCACTTCTTCGCATAAGAGATGAGAGAGTGAGTGATCAAAATGGAGAACGAGTTCCTCTTGTATATAGGCTTCTTCAAGTGTGGATGTGGCTCTTCATGTAGGCCAAGTTGACAACTCATTAGGCTAACTTGATCGTGGAGGTATTTTGACACTTTAAAAACAAAATACTTTTTTATTTACAATTTACAATGTGCCCATAGGGTCTTCAATATATGACAATGACTCTTATACCTAGGACAAACCCTAGAAGCACTCAATGGGTGCTTGACCTATGAAATAAAAGAACTTGAGCATGAAACCCATGCTCCAATAATAATAATAATTTTATTTTCATTTTAAATTTACAAGAATACATTTCGTACTTACAAAGACCGAACCTAGTTACACATTTTTCAATAGAAAGAAGGTTGATGTCATGGTCTCAAAGGTTGTTGACCCTTGGGGGCAGAATGATCCTTGCTCAGATGGTTTTACAAAGCATTTCAGTTTGTTGGATGCATTTATATTTGCTACCCAAATATGTCATTAAAAATATCAATTCCATTATCTTTGATTTCATCTAGTTTAGTTCAAAGGGGGACAACAAGATTCATCTTGTCCGACTAGAGGACGTTTCTTTGCAGAAAAAGGAGGGGGTCAGTTATTACAGAATATCAAAAAAATTGGATAGGATCTAATGGTAGAGAGTTTTTGGCGTGCATTATTTTGTAATGGTCTATGGTTGAGGATCATTAAGGAGAAGTATCTTCGTAATCAGTCTTTCCATTCATGGATCAAGGATGGGGTATGTAATTCTTGTAATGCCTCTTATATCTAAAACAACTTCATGAATGTGAAACATTGACTAATTTGTAATATGTGGTGGGAGATTAGTTCAAGCGCTATGGTGGTCGCTAGACTAGACCATATTAGGGATTTTCAGGCCAACCACACATTGCCTCCCTCCCTCATCAGGTACATGTTAGTTTACATAGCTCGAACAAGTGTTCTAGTCTCAGTTTGTGTCCATGAGGCTAGGGAACACATTTTCTATAATACCAAGAATTGGTTTCATGAGAAAAGGCCCTGAATCGATTTATTTAAGAAGTTAATTAGTTTTATTAAGTCTAACTTGGGGAAGTAGCTTAATTAATCGATATTTATTAGGGTAAATTGATTTTCCTCTAGAGACTTCTGAAAAGTCACTTGATGGGGTCAAAATGATCTTAGTCATCGAATGTAATTAGATCATGGCCATTGATTCATCAGCGAAATATTATAAGAGGAAATCTATGGGAATTTGGAGACGAGACATAGAGTTGTTGTGACAACAAGGGTGTAGAGGCAGGGCAGGGACATCAACAACGGGGGTTTCAACAGAGATTGTTAAAGAGATTCCTCACAAATATTTCCAAGGAGAGTTGAAGATCTATTTTTCTGCAGAAAGAGGACAATTTTCTAGTGGTGTGAGTTGCTCCAACAAGGGGTTCGAGTTACCCAGACAGGCAGTTGGAATTGCTCAAAGAATTTCCAGTGCAAGGAAATTTGCACATGAGAGATCAATTTGCACAGGTGGATTGAATTTCTAGTTAAGGTCGAAATTTTGTAGTGGAGGCTGAGATTATTCACCCAGCTAGTGTGAGTTTCCTGGAGGGCCAAGTTTCTCATCTAGGTCACACATGTGAGCTGAAGGTAGCTTCAAAGGAAGGCCAAATTGGTTTTGGTGGGTCAAATAGCTTCCAAGAGGTCAGTAAGACTTGTAGAAGTGATTAGGAAAAATTTATGGAGGTTTGACATTCCACGAAAACCAGTTGTAATATTTTGTTGGAGATTAATCCTTAAAACCCTCATCTGTTGCACCGGTTTTCCCTTCGGGGTTTTTCCAAGGACATTTGTCCAAAAATATTGGTGTTCATTATTTGTATGTGTATGCATAATTTTCTCAGTTCATGTGGTATTTATTTTTCAGTGAAGTTGTGGCTGTGTTTTATTTATTATATGTTGCAAATATTTTGTAGTTGACAAATAATCTGAAAAGATAGGAGAACAACAACTAATAATTGCAACCATAATTAAAATTTCATAGTACATCCATAACAAGGGCATTTATTTCCTCAATCAGATTATGGTCTATGTTAATCCTATTTATCTAAATCCTATTTGGTTACGCTCTTTCATGATCTGATTTTATATGGGGAATTGGTTGATATTTGGGATAAATATGTGGTTCAACTATATATGGTGGGTATCACCTTGGTGGATAAGATTGATTCTTTTAAATGGGATGGAAAGACTGTAGAATAGCAGATCTTTGTTGAGGAAATTTATACATTTCTCATAATCAATAGTGTTATGTGGATAGATGTTGGTTCAAGAAAATATGGACTTGAAAATTTCCCTAAAAGCTTAAATGTTTTGGGTGGCTGGTTTGGAAAAATAAGGTTTTAACATGGGAGAATTTGTGCAGGAGAGGTTTTAGTGGTCTCGATAGATGTATAATGTGTAGAGAAGCAATTGATAATTTCATACATCTATTTGTTAAGTGCCCCTATGTTGTTGCTATATGGATAGTTGTTCTGCAAATACTAAACATTATGTTGTTGCTATATGGACAGGCCAATACTAAACATTAATGAAAAGTCGTCTTATTTTTCTATTAAGGAATGTTTGAAGTTTCAGAAGGCAGAATATAAAGAAGTTAGAACACCTCTTTCTTTATATTATGGAGCATTTGGTATGGTAGAAACACTTTCACTTATGAAAATATTGTTTTTGATATCTCCCAAAACTGCTTCCAAATCTATGCATATTTCAATGAATTTGGGGAGATGTCTTAGCAGGGAATACCGAGGTACATCCATGCGGTGCAGTGTTGGAACAGATATCTTGCTAGTTTTTTTTATTGGGTAGCGAATCTCAATACATGCGACAGCGGGGCATATATTATTATGAATCCTGAGCTATATTATCTATTCAGTTGGAATAGTGGCATGAGAACAAACAACTGAGTAGAGATCAATGCCTTGTGGGGTATATTATTTTGCGGAAAATGGTTATCTATTAAGTCTCTGGATGTTTATGGGGATTGCAAAGTTTCAATAGATTGAATTAATGCTAAATCCTCTTTTGAGCCTCCTTCGCTTATGAATGGGATGAACAGGATTAGGATACTGGTTGGTCATTTCAATCAGGTCACCTTTTCTCATAAAATGGAATTGTTGATGTTCTCTCTAAGATGGGGCATATATACCACTTAGGGGATATCATCTTCCTTGCATATAGTTTGGACAGACTGCAAAGGAACAGAAAAAATCCATATTCATGAGATCTTTTTATGTTGGTGTTTGTTTTGTGTAAATGCTAGAAAATGTGCATATATGAGGTTATCCATATGGGACAAATTTTTAGATCAAACATAGCTGTAATTTCGTGTACACAGTCAAAGATCTGCCTTGTGTGATTTTTTTGAAAATTTGGATATATGTAACTGTTTTTTGCAATACAAACTTCAGTTGATTTTTCTTTTCTAAAGAAAAAAAATAAAAAAATAGACATGCCTATTCCCGTAAAAACAATTTAGTTTAATATTCCCTTATTTGACCAAATGGAGCTTGGAGCTAATTTGAACACACCTTTGATTTATCCAACTTACAAAACATTGAGGATTTCATAAACAGATTAGATTCCAAAACCAACTCTACTTTTGCCAAGTTCTCCCGTATTATATATTCTAAAACCTTCAAATTCCAAAAAGATCCTTGCTTGAACACGTTTCCTAGTATTACCAATACTACCAACAAAGGAAAGACTATTAAAATCATAACAATTAAAGGCTATACAGAGATCTCATCAAAGCAATTACTCTAACCCTAAGCTAATCCAAAGTTGGTAAGGTTATGATAAAAATGGGGAGCATCTCATAAAACTTAAATAGGAAAACTTAGAAGCTATATACCAAACTACCAAGGAAAGACTATTGAGATCATAACAATTAAAGGCTATACATATGTGATGAAAGCAATTACTCTAACCCTAAGCTAATCCAAAGTTGGTAAGGTTATGATAAAAATGGGGAGCATCTCATAAAACTTAAATAGGCAAACTTAGAAGCTATATAGACAATATAACTCTGTATCATATTTTCCTCAAGAGTTGATAAGGTTATGATAAAAATGGGAAGCATCCCATAAAACGTAAATAGGCAAACTTAGAAGCTATATTGACAATAGAGCTCTGTCTCATCTTTTCCTTCCCTTGATTCAAACAGAAAGAGCCAATTTTTATCCTTCCTTTTGTTGTGATTGGAAAGAGAAAATTTGGTCTTGAATCTAAGTTATGTAGTCTTCTTGGGCTCCCACCATTTAAACAAATTTTAAATCTCATGAAATTAACAAGAGCAATAAAGAAGATAACATAGTCAGATCATATCAAAGCATTAGATTGTATGGATAAAAGTCAGAACATATGCAAAATGATAGGGTAATCATCAACCCATTCAAACAAAACTGAAAACGTCATTAGAATGGTAAACCACTTTCAAATTTGTTAAAAGACATAAAATCTGCACTATCATCTCATCGAATAAATGAATAAAGAACTTTATGGTACAACTGGACTACTAATTTAACATCTCTGAATATTTTAAGAACAAATAATTCGCAATATTTTTTTCTTTGAAATGTGTTCCCTGGTTTGTTCCTGCGAGGATGAGGTCTTTGCTAATGAGAAAAGCAAACCTACGGAGGAGGTCTTTGCTGATGAGAAAAGCATGACTTCACAGTCCAAAGTCTGCTCAATGAAATGCAAGAATTCACGATAGATAACAAAAGTACTTTCGTTAATCACAAATTGGTATCTATCAATATATGTTATGTGTTTCTAATGCTTGCAATGTTATCAAAACCAGAACAAAGCTGGCTAAACGGGGCAGTCAGACCAGTTCCGGGGTTTCGTAGGCATAAGTGGCCACTCAAACCAGTTTCAATCCTGTTTTGGTCTGAACTGGTTCAGAAACCATCCTGATCTGTTTGGAACTTTGCATATTTGTGTTTAATGGTTCAGAACCCATCCTGATCTGTCTGGAACTTTGCATATTTGTGTTTAATGGTTTAAGTTCACATGGATGTACATGAATAGATTTTTTTAATCAAAATCTAAATATTTTATATATTTTTGGGTTAACCAGTTTTTGTATCCCTTTTAACAGATTCCAGTTTTTCAGGTAAACTAGTTCGAAGACCAGTGCAGGTCTGCTAACAGTAGTTGGTATAAGATGTATAATTGCCATATAAAGGAAATGGGGCCTAAGAACGAGGGTGAGTTGTAGCCTGAATAGGTAAACTAGTTCGAAGACCAGTCCAGGTCTGATACCACTAGCTGGTATAAGATGCATCATTGCCATATAAAGGCAATGGGGCCCAAGAACGAGGGTGAGTTGTACCCATAATTGAAAAGAACAAAGCAACTCCGTCAAAATGCTTCTCAGAAGTGTTAACTAGTGGCTATATGATTTTGAATTTGGCATTTAAAGCAGCGTTTTTTCACCATTCAATTGCCAAATAGACCATAGAACTGCTCCAGAGTGAAGCATTTACCAGAGGTTCTTTGACAGAAAAAGAAATAATAGTGCAATTAAAAAGTCATATTGAAATTCCAAACAACTAGCGAATTCTCACGTGTGAGACTTGTGAATGTTTTTGATTGAGGCATATTGGATGCTAGTCTTACAAATATGTAAATCATGTAAAATCAGATACAGCTTGCAAATATGGGATTTCAAAAATTCCACTGTGGCAGTGTTCCTCCTATCTTGTACAGTTCATGATATTCCCAATTTCCCAGAGGCAACTTCATCCATACAATACAATAAGCAGCAATACATTAAAGCTAACAACAGATTTGATTCGGAAACAGCTTAGACATAGATTATGAAGTTCACTTCCTCTTGATACGGCTAATCTGTAACCCACAAGTTTTCTCTTGCTTGCTGATGAATAGCCATGCTATCTGCAGTTCAGTTCCAGGCATCATCGAACAGAATCCTTTCGTGCTCCCTTGTCCACGGTCAACTTTCCAGCTTTCATGTAATGGTCCACGGCCTCTAGCCTTGATACTACATCTGATCCAGTGCATGACTCCTCATCAGTGATCAACTTTCCATCTTTCACCCAATGGTAAATATCTCGCAGAATCAAGGATTCAGCATTCTTATTAACATACTTCTCCAAGAATTGTTCTTCTGTTAACGAGAAAATTCGAGGACAAATCATCTCTGTTTTCAACCCTTGCATTGGTCTTCAATGTCTCCATTGCTCTATACCAAGGAATTATTCTCTTCTCTAAGCTGAATCCAAGTAGAGTCGGTTGCTTCAAAAGATCAGTCAATGTAAACCCTGCAGATTTGACCAGAAAATCCACTTGTCGTTTCAAATTTTCCTCTGAAATCGCCAGAATCCACGGGTTCCGCCTTGATATCTCTGAACTTTGTTTTTCCGACAGACCTAAATATCTCAAGCACCGTAGCCTTCTATCTCTGTGTTCTTTCCCTAACCCCAACATTATACGCATGGCCCCTTTGATCCCTTCTTAAACCCCAAACTCTCGACCTGTTTAAATGACTCCACAACCTTTTTACTCTGAAGTCGTGAGCAATCTAGGCTGCCTCGCCACTAACTGCGATAATGTTAGACCCTCAACACCCAACCGTAGCAAAAGTGAAATTGCGGATTTCAGCTTATCCTCGCTGCGACCAAATAGCCGTGCATCCGTAATGCATAGTTTGCAGATATCCTCTTTATTCATGAAAGTACCAAGGAGAGTGAGCTTAGGTTGTATGTTTCTTTTGGCACTGACAAATAAAAACAAGGCATGGAAAGGACGACCCTTCGAATTTGGGCAGGGTTGGTCAAACCACAGTCATTTAACAACTTCAATGCCTCTACCATATTATGACTTGATTTTGCACGAAGCAATCCCTTGTTGTGTCTAAAGGCTTTTGCGATATCTTTCTGTAATAAACCCCATCTGTTGACGAGAAATCTTGTGACAACACTGCTCTGTGGTTGGATTGTGGATGTGGATCCTATTTGAGTGCAGATATTGTGGAATGTTATGTGGGATTTGACAGTAACTGCAAATGCAACAGGACGTATTGCAGTTGACACTCGTTTCCATATGTTCATCGTCAACATCGTGTGTGCAAAGATGCTGCAGAAGCTCAGAGAAGGCTGGAAAGCAAAGGTGAGCAAGGAACTGGGTTTTATTTGGGTTTGAGAACCGCTATCGAACGGTAACTGAGTAGGGCTTTATAAGGGTTTGAGAACGCTCAGTAGGGTTTTATCAGTGTTTGGGAGTAAAATCATCTAACGAAGTGTAAGAAGTATGAGGCTGCGAGAAAAGTAGTTCAAGACAATGTAAGGTCAATGCGTTTCAACGCAGTGTAACGAAATTCAATCTCCTTGGGCGCAAATAAAAGAATTGAATCAAAATTGTCAACGGAGAGTACTATAGACTCTTTGGAATTTTATTGTATGTTTATAGTAATTATTCAGGATGGATTTTCCAGAAGAAGGGTTTGATGTTGATTTCTTCTTGTTTATGTTATATGGAAAAGGTAGATATCAAAGAATATGATATTATTAATGTTTTTAATGGTTAGATTGAGGTTATATTTTTTTAATTGATCTTTTTATTATTTGATAATTAGTTTAGAGTTTTTCAGTGTTGGTGTATTATATTTGTTTCGGTAAATTTTAATAGAATTGTTAAATGTTTTTTTTATTAAGTTTTAATTCAAAATATTTTGTGAAATTTTTAATAAGAAAATGGATTTCTGAGTTTAGATTATTTGTGATTCATATTAATAATAACAAATTTTTTCATAAACAATCATATGGAGAAATTTTTGTCTATGTGTTTTGGAACCATCCAGTGTGGTTCATTTTCACGACAATATGATGAATCAGATCTAAGAAATGAAATTTTGTCGATATGTTTCATTGGTTAGATCTGATTCATCATATTGTCCTGAAGATGAACCACACTTTCTCCTATGTAATTGTTTCTAAAAGAATTTGTTATTAAGAAAATGGATTTTCCAACTTTCCACACCTCTACCTTCCTCTTACACCATCAAAAAAAGCCCAAGGTCTAAATTTATCTACATTTAACTTTTTTATCTTTCTTGATTTTTCAAATTTTTACCTCTATTTAATTCTTTTGATATTTTAATTTATTGCTATAATTTAAAAAATTGAAATACATTTTCTTCCCAATGTATATGATTTTACCTAACCATATGACCCATGACACCATTAAAAACAAAGCTTTATACTACTTAAAATTTCTTTTTAAACCAATTATTTGTGAATTCCAATAATATACCTTCACTCCACCTATCTTTTCCTTACATCATTGTCACTGTGCAAATTCTTATTTTTCCTTTGTTAATTCAACATTGAACTAGCATAAAATTCATGTCTTGACCATTATGATTTAATACGAATGTTTTTAATGGATAGGAACTTTTCTTAATTTTCATAGAGTAAAAAACTTTTTTCAAGGCTTTGTGTACGTGTATATAAATAATAAAGTAATTGAATTAAGATTATCAAACAAGGAATTTGAATCTAGTGTTTCACCATTATATTGAAAGGATATGAATTTTTTTTAATAATTAATGGAGTATGTATCCAAAAAACATAAAATTATTGAATATATTATTGAATAGTAAGGATTGCATGAACATTTTCATTAGAATTCATGACCTTATTTTTATATATTTTTTATAATAAATCTAAATATTGAATCATTTCAACTATGTGATAATTAACACATGTTCTCAATCTTTTTCTATACTTAGAAAAACTATAGTTTATTTTCCAAGAAAATAATGCATCCCAACACTTTACAAATTGAAGAACATAATATTCTTAATGATATATTGAGCAGTTAAGAATTGTCCTTTAGAAAATTCTTGAAGTGGCATGCAACATGTATTTGATGTTTCATCAAAATTCCACCCATACAAAGCCTAGGAGCATTTATATAAGGTTTAAAGGCTCTTTGAATAACATTTGAAGTGAATAGTGGAGTAGCAACAACTTTTTGCTTTATATCTTTGAATTCCCCATGCTACACACCATTCTAGTTAAAATTAACTTGGTTGTGGTTTAGTGAATTGAGTGCCTAAGCAACATGGGAAAATTGTGCAATGAATTTCCTCAAGTAATTGGCCATTCCTATGAAGCTTTAAGGATTATGAGTGTTCTTTGATGGTGTCTAGTAGGGATGAAATATTTCTATAATTTATGTCAATTCCATCCCAATTCACATATAATCCAAGATAAATGAGCCTTATTTGCCCAAATATACCTCTTTATTCTACTTGCATCATTGATGATTGATGGCATGCTTGTAGATTCTCCACAACATTGTAGATATTCTTCTTTGAAACATGAACACTTTAATGGTCCTTTCTTTTGATATTCGGTCTTTTCTTCAACCACTTTTGTTAGCTTATTTTCACTTTGTATGGGATAATTCTCATAATACATGCTTTTAGTTGGATACTTTAGCTTTGCACTCTTTCCTAGATTCTTGTATTGTGGTAATTGAAATCCATTCTTTGTCAAACTATTCTTATCATTCTTATTTTGTCTTATCTAACTTACTTCTATCCTTTGACTACTTGTAGCAATACTTAGCCTTTCAAATAATGTCTTCAAGTGTCCAAGGTTCACGAAATATAATTCCATCCTAATAAGATTGTGGCAGTCCACAAAGAAAGCACTTAATTTTTACTTTCTCATCCTTGGTGTATGGCACACATATCAACAACTATATAAATCTATCAACACAGTCATGCATGGCTGGTTGCTCCATATTCAATTCATGGAACTCAATTTTACCATCATAATACCTTTCAGAAAGATACTTTCTCTTGGAGTACTTTGCAAATTGCCTCCATGTGATATTTTCTCTCATCGATTGCTCTCATGTTCTTAAAATATTTGGACTAGCTGAAAGCTCTGCCATTCATATTGAATATATCCACCCTCGCTTTCATGTTTTCCAAGTAGTTGTGTACCCATAAATACTTCTTTAGTTCTAATAGTGATGCTTCTACTTCCTCACCTATCTTCACCTTGCCATCAAAGTGTAACATCCCTATCTTGACTATGACAGCCCAGGGCCAAATTCCCCTTCAATGTAGTTATATATATTGATTGAATTATAATAAAAGGCCTAAGAATTGGGACACATATTCCAGATTTTGAGGGAGGAGGTTGCTTGGGATTGGAAGGAAGCTTGAATTGTTTCATGACAGTCATTGAAGGTTGGTAGGCTTGCCATAAATGGGATGGCATTGTAAATTTTCTTAGGGACACATATTCCAGAGTTTGAGGGAGGAGGTTGCTTGGGATTGGAAGGAAGCTTGACTTGCTTCATGACAGTCATTGAAGGTTGGTAGGCTTGCCATAAATGGGCTAGCATTGCAAATTAATTGAACAAGAAGGAAAGACTAAAGAGTCATAACTACCTTGGGTGAGACTACAAGGAAAAAAGGAAAAAATTAAATGAGGAAAGGGTTGCACTGACAAATGAGGGATAGAGAATTCAACCACCAAGAAGTGGGGAGGAAGGAGGTGTTGAGACACAACGTTTCCTCCACCATTCCAACACAATAGAACCATTATGGATGAGAAGGAAGGTGTCACAAAATTGTCAACACATGCAACAAAAGATGGTTGCAATGACCTGAGAAAAAGAGAGAGAATCCTCGAGGAAGAGAAGAGACCACGCACAGAAAAACAGAGAGCATACACACCAATAGAACTCTCACACACAAAGGAGGAGGAGTGAATTATTTTGCAAAAAGGGATAGACAACAAGAATGGAGGTGAAAGAAACTAATTAATAACGAGAGAAGAAAAAACTTTATGATGCTATCAAAACATAGAGTAAAAGAGTCATTACTTGGTTTTAGCGTTAGGAGGCAGAAGAATAATTTGCAGGTGAGAATAAGATTTTCTAGATTCCCTGTAAGAGTGGAGGGTAGATATGGTTTTCTCTATATTCGCTTGACAATTTGGGTGGAGACCTGGTCCTTGGATCCCTAGTAGGAGAGTTATTTAGCCCCCCATGCCTACTTTCTTGGTTTATAATGATCTTTGGATTCCCCTTGTTGTTGATTAAGGGTGGAGGCACAACCTATGGATTCCCTTATTGTTGATTGAGGGTGGAGGTGCAACCTTTGGATTCTCTTTATGTTGGTTGAGGGAGGAAGCATGACCTCTAGATTCCCTTGTTTATGATTGAGGGTTTGAGGCATAACCTCTAGATTCCCTTGTTTCAATTTGAGGGTGGAGGCATAGTCTATGGATTCCCTTGTTATTGTTTGAAAGTGGAGGCATGATCTCTAGATTCACTTGTTATTGGTTGAGGGTGGAGTCACAACCTCTTGATTCCCTTGTTACTGGTTGAGGGTGGAGGCACAATCTTTGGATTCCCTTGTTGTTAATTGAGGGTGGAGGTGCAAACTTTAAATTCCCTTGTTGTTAGTTGAGGGTGGAGGCACAACCTTTGGATGCCCTTGTTGTTGATTAATGGTGGAGGCACAAGCTTTGGATTCCCTTATTATCAGTTGAGGGTGGAGGAACAACTTTTGGATTCCCTTGTTGATGGTTGAGGGTGGAGGCACATTCTCTATATTCCCTTGTTGTTGGTTGAGTGTGGAGGAACAACCTGTGGATTTTGTTGTTGTTGGCTGAGGGTGGAGGCACAACTTTTGTTTTTCCTTGCTGTTGGTTGAAGGTGGAAGCACAACATCTAGATTTATTTGTTGCCAGTTGAGGGTGGAGGCATAACCTCTATACTTTGTTATTGCTAGTTGAGGGTGGAAGCACAACCTATGGATTCCCTTGTCATAGGTTGAGGGGGGAGGCACAACCTCTAGATTCCCTTGTCAGTAGTTGGGGTGGAGGCACAACCTTTAGATTATGTGGTTGTTGAGAAGAGGGTGGAGGCAACAGTTATGGATTCCCTTGGTGAAGTAAAAGGGTGGTGGTGGGGAACCTCTAGATTCCTTATGAGATAGTGACTGAATGTAGCAGCTTGTGGGTGGAGGTGGATAGTCCTTTAGAGCCCCTGTTTCAATTGGAAGAATTGGCTTGATCTCTTAAGAACTCATCCTTAAGCTTTGAAATCTAGCTCAGGGGTAACTACTGTAAGAAGGACTTAGCTAGAGTGTATCTAAGGTAGGGTTGAAAGTTAAAGCCCCAATTTTAGTTGCCTAGATACATTTATCAAATATACGTGTTTGTTGTTGTCTCTTATGTCATGAATGATTTATGCTTGTTTAGTGTATCATTTTATCATAGTTTATGATGCCAACGCAATGTGGTGTTCCTACTTGAATGAGAATTATTGTTTAAAGGCATGGATATGAAATGGTTTAAGTTCCCGTGTTAGCCCAAGCCCTATATTGATATGTATTCAATGTGTATGTCATGAAATGTGATATTTTCTACCTGTTTGAGGAAGGATGTGTGTGTGTGTGTGTCTCTCTCTCTCTTTATACACACACACACACACACACACACTTGATTTAATATAGAATCCTGTTGGGCCGTGAAAATGAAGACCTGAGGAGTGGTCATGGTTCACGTCTCTCGGTGAGAGAATTAGCCCGGCGTTCGTCTTTCTATTTGTCAAGTAAGTACTGAGTCCAACATCTTTTCGTATCAGAGCCCGTTCTGTTTCTGGTTACTGTTAACATGGATAGAATGATGAAAGCATTTTCTTTGGTAAATAGAACCCGTATAGATGAAGTAAGTAGTAGAGAAGTTGAATATGATATAGAAGAATAGCCTTTAATAGACCCGTCCAAGTGGAACCCCCCTGAGCTCACAAGCTCCCAGGTCTATAAAGATACTACTATGTCTGTACTTACAAAGAAAATCATTCTTAAAGAAGTTGAATTAAAAATCTACATCTCTGGGGAAGCAACTCAAATTGTTGGGTTAAAACTGTTTCAAGATAAGGAGCTAGAAAAGTTTAAAGAATATGTAAAAGCCAAAAAATATGCATATATACATTTTGGAGGAATGAGACTTGGTTTAGTTCCATTATTCAGGAATGGAATAAATGCTCCAGTCTTAGCAGAGCTATTTGACTCTAGACATCTAGATTATGAGCAGGTTAGAATTGGGTCCATAATTGGCAACCTGGTTGCAGGATGTCAGTATGGTACTATTTATCCAAACTACACCATGAGCTTATCAGATAAACATCTAAAAGATGCATGGAATTTAATGGTGGGATTACAACATCTAAAAATGTTACCAGAGTCTGAATATTTTTCAATAATAATGCAAGCTTCTTTCCAGCTAACAAATACAGCTCACCCAAAAATGAAACAGCCCATACTTAAAGACTGTGTAACTACAAGTTTAGCAACAACAAATGCCCAAGGAGTGACATATGAAAAAGTAGGACTACCGAAAAATTGGTACTTTGAGTATCAAGTTGCAAATAAAGAACTAAAGAAAGAAAATCGTCCACAAAGGATAGTTTCATCTGAAGGAAAGATTCAAATTGTTCCTTCACATTTAGATCAGATAGAAAGACCTATTTTTCGACCACCTAGGTTATCTATATATGTCCCACAAAACCTGGTAGACACAGAAAGGTCTAGCAGACCTAGCAGCAGTAGATCGAACAGATCTGAAAGTAGCAGTCATCTGATTATTCTCAAAGAAAAACCTTTAATGGCTAAAGCATTCAGTTTTAAAGGGTGTATATTTCAATAACAATCACTACCAAAGGGATATAGATCATTAAAAGATTCTATAAAATAGAAAGCCTTCAAAACTGCTAGTTCATCCTCAATACCCCTAGTTGAAGAATGGTAGTTTCAGAATAAAAGGTTTCACAAAGGTGGAAAATGGCCACCTAAGACCAAATATTGAACAACCAGAGACAATAGATTACATCAGCCAGCTACAAGGATAGACTGTGTTCCACTAATAGAGCATTCAGTGATATCCTCGAAAGATTTGGAAGAATCTTATCAACTTTCAAATCATCTTTCTAGTTGGTGTAATCATGCAGAGGTAGCCACAGATGATTTGGGTTTTCAAGAAAAACAAATTCTGGAGAATCTAAAGTTAATCCAAGATAATCAAACTTTAGATAAAGAAGCAAAAGATGAGAGAAGGAAGAAAATAGAACTTAAAAAAAAAGAAGTCAAAATCTACTAGTTTTGAAAATCCAAGCATATGGCAATCCCATAAAGAAGATTCTGAAGCTACAAGTTCTCAATCTGTTGTTGAACCCAATAGGACAGAAGTATTTTCTTTTTCTAAGGGGGGGGGGGGTTTAAGTAGAAAGCAACAGGTATTCCTTGGTTTCAAAAAAGGTGATTTGAAATTAGAAGATGTAGCCAAGAAATTTCCAAGCTTTATTAGACATAGTCTAAACGAAGCACATATTTTCCATTCTGTACCAAAGTATCCAAAAGTAAAAGAAGATCTAAGTACCAAAGTATCCAAAAGTAAAAGAAGATCTAATGGTATCCAATAGCAATGGCTATATTTTAGATTTAGATCATACAAACAACCCAGAAGACTTGATCATGGTATGGATTGGTGCTTTGTGGAAAATGCAAATAACAGCCAACTTTGATAATGTTGCAACCTTTATTTTGGCAGAGAAAAGAATGACTGGAATAGTCTACACGTGGTGGAGAACACCACCACAAGAAGAAAGAGAAGAGGTCATAAAGGCAGGATTAGAATTTTTTGAGCAATTATTCAGGACTCAGTAGACAAGAGGACTCTAAGAAACAAGCAATGGTAGATCTAGCCATTTGGAATTAAAAGATGCCAAAATATTAGAAGAATTCTCCAAAGAATATTTTAGGCTGGTAATAACAATAGAGTCAAGCAATGATTTAATGACTAAAGTCACTTTTCTATCAAAACTCCCACACAACATAGGTGACTTAGTAATGAAAGATCTAGAAGAAAAGGATAGAAAGCTGCAAGTTATATATTGGGTAGATCCCATAAATAATTGTCAACAAAAATTGAAATATCTTTGCTGGCAGAAAAATGCTCAAGAAAATGCTACTAAACCATCACAAGAATGTTGGAAAGAAATACTCCCATGGACTCCGATGAAAAGAACAAATCATAAGAAAGGACACTTTGGGAAATACAAGATAAAACAGGTAGCAAATCCAAGGAAACCATTTCCAAAAAATAGATACATAAAAGGAAGAAATGCTCTAGTCAAAGATGGATGTTGTTTTATCTATAAGAAAAAAGGACACTTTGTTGCTAAATGTCCTAAAAATACTTCATCAAAATTAAAAAAATGTATGGAAATGGATGAATTTGTAGATAATTGGTCTGCTGTATATAGTGAGGATGAATGATCTAATGTATGTATTCTATCTGAAACGAAAGACACGGTAGAGGAAGAAGGTCTAGCTACAAGTCAGAAAATGAATGTTTGTATTGGATCATATTGTGAGATAGAATCAGAATCAGAAACCATAAGCGAGTACAACCAAACAGAATTCAGTGAAACAGATGACATATCAGAAGAATCAAAGGAAGAGGAGAAACATGCACAACTAGCAATAATCAAAGGAAAAGTAAAGGTAAATGACATATATTCAAAAGCTCCAAGTTTTTGTCCAGTTCCCAAGAACATTGGTTACTCTATCATTACAAAATTCTCCCAACAGTACGATTTAGAAGCTAAAATGAACCTGATGAAGAAAATAGTCAAAGCAAATGATCTATTGTACATAACAGTATAAATTCAATCAGGTAAAGATTGGGTTGAAGTAGATGCCTTCATCGATTCAAGAGGGTCAAACAATTTGGCCAAGCCAAGTTTGTTCAATTCCTCATGGAAACCATTAAGGAACATAATCAACTCAGAAACCATTGGAGGTAATGTAACTCTCACCCATTATGTAGATAATATTCCTATGAAGATAGGAGGAAGCATTATAAAAATATCAACAATCCAGTGTTATGATCAGTCAAGCGGTCTGATATTGGGCATGCCCTTTATAACATCAGTCCTCCCAATGACAATAGCTAAAGATAAAATCATCTACAACATCAAGAATAAGGAAGTCTGTGTAAATAGAATTTCTTTAGCAGAATCAGATGTAAAAAAATAGAAAAACTAACAAAAAACAAAAAATGAGAAAACCAGAAAAAGATAGCAATGATTGGCAAGAAGTATTTCAAACATATGAAGCAAAAGAAAAACATCATCATCTTAATAAAGTTATGAGAGAAGAAAGTTAGTCAGATGAACAAAAAGAAATCCAAAAAAAGTTACTCAAATTTTGTTCGAGTGATCCCCAAGAATTTTGGGACAAAACAAGTCCAATGCAGGACATTGAAACACTCCATGATAATGGAGTGCAAGGAGTTGTTATTCCATGCACACCTCAAGATGAACAAGAAATGAAAGCTCAGGTAAAGGAACTTATTAAACTCAATTTAATTGAAGAATCTACATCTCAGTATTTGTGCTCAACTTTCATTGTTAGAAATCATGCAGAAGTGGTAAGGGGAAAAGCCCGAATGGTAATAAATTATAAACCACTTAATGCAATAACAAAGGATTTCAAATCTCCACTACCAAGGCAAGAGGTTATAATGCAAAAGATACAGAACTCAAAAATCTTCTCAAAATTTGATATGAAGAGTGGATATTATCAAATACAAATTAAACTAGAATACCGACACAAAATATCTTTCATTTGCCCGATCGGTTTCTTCCAATGGAATGTAGTTCCATTTGGTCTAAAAAATGCACCTGCTTTCTTTCAACGACGAATGGACAACATTTTTATCAGGTATGATTTCATAATCGTATATATTGATGACATATTAATTCATAGTGAAAATATTGAAGAACATAGTCTCCATTTGTATATATTCATAAAAGAAGTGGAAGCACATGGGATTGTATTATCAGATCGAAAAATAGAATTGTTCAAAGAAACTATTGAGTTTCTAGGAATAATTGTCATCAATGGACAAATTTATATGCAACCCCACATTATATAGAAGATAATTAGTTTTCTAGATGAATTACAAGACAAAAATCAAATCCAAAGATTTTTGGGAATTCTGAATTATGTACATAAATATATTCCTAAATTATCTGAAGAAACAGAAGCTATTAGAAAACACTTGAATGGCAGATGGAGCAGTTTAGCGACCAAATTAGTACAACAGATAAAAAAGGAAGCATAGAGCCTGCTAAAACTCAAACCTCCAGGAACAGGACAATTAATTCTTCAGACAAATGCATCAGATGAATAGTGGGGAGCGGTATTGCTTGAAAAATGAGAAAATCAAGAAGAACAAATATGTGCATATAAATCAGGTGAGTTTTCTCCTAGTAAAAAGAATTATTTCACAGCAGAAAAATAAAATTTGGTTATATTCAATGGAATCCATAAATTTGAATTCCATCTTGCACCTTTTAAATTTATAACCAGAACAGATTGCAAGAATTTTCAATTTTTCTTAAATGCAAAAATTGGACGGCAAATGGCTAGAGGCAGATTACTATCTTGGCAAATATGGTTCCAATAGTATGAATTCGAAGTTCAATGGATACCAGGAAACTCAAATTGGTTAGCAGATGTGTTAATAAGAGAAATGAACAAGATGTTTAGATTCAGATTTCATACTCAATCAAATTCTCCTTTTGAGATGACAGGAATAGAAGATAGCCAAACAACATTAGCAGAAAGACTTCAAGTTTTAGAACAACAAATACCACAACTTACAGATGAAATAAAAAGGCTGGTAGGAATGATAATGAGAAGAAATGAATGGATAAACAAAATTACAGGTTATAAAACAAAGAACATCAATACTTAATTAGGAATCAGGGACGAACTCTGCAAAATTTATCCTTGTGAAGGGATGAAGGTAAAAATATTATTAAAATCACTTACAAGTATGGGTCTATCACATGGACACCACAAATGATACAGGTTCTAAAAATCATCAACTATTATTAGTTGGTCAAATGTGTAGATTTTGGAATGGGGATATTTAATTCAGCCAAATTCTTAGATCAAGAAAAGATTCCTATCCAAGAAGAAATAGCAATATGGCCTAGGTCATTAAGAATCCCAAATTTTTGGGAAGAATGAAATTGGTCTTTCTATCAAAGTTGGGGAGAATATTATGAAGCAGATGACAACTTTCCCATATTTAATATTCTGTAACCTCATGCCGACTGGATAATAAAAGATGGAAGATGCACAAAAAAGAGAGAGATACGAATATCTCAAAACATTGAAAGATCTCTGAAATATTTAAGGATGACATCTACACCGTCGGAAACCATTGGTTTAACATATGATTTATCATTTAACCCATTTGATAAATTATGGGAAAATGCACGGACATGAACAAGAGCCTTTAGACTAGTTTACAATAAACAATTAATTCAAGATTTTTCAGAATGGTTTCAAACCTTTCCAAAAAAAGCATTATCTCACAAAAAGACAATTATCCAAGAAGCAAAACAAATAATTGGAAAATATAGAACAATCAGATTAATTATCAATGTCAAATATTTAATCGCTTTAATAATTTGTTCAGGAAATTGGAATGATGATACATGATGTTTGATCTACTTGATGTTAACCTCGGGAAGCTGTAGCCATGTCATGTTTGATAATTAGTGGCTTAGAGGAAAAGACATAAATCTACAATGTATGCAATGGATAAAACACTTAATTGATAAAGAAAATGATTTCTCTGATCTTGCTGGAATAGAACTACCTGTCAATCATGTCAAACATCTAAATGCTGATAAAAGTTGGATTCAAAGTTTTGAAGTAGACAACCTTGCACATGCATATGCCTTATGCAAAAAAACAAAGATATGACATGATGGGTAAATAAAAAAAGATCAAAATCGGACAATCATAAAAAACTAAAGAGGTTGATCCAGCACCACCATGGTACAAAGATGCTCAGCCAGACCCCATTCTAGAGGAAGTGGATATCAAATATATTTTAGAGGCTCTAGAAAGACAAAAGGCTAAAGATGTCGATAAGACTTGCAATGATTGTGGAATGGATCCGTGCGTCTGTGACTACAGTCACAGTGAATAAAATTGTACATAAGAATATTTACTTTTGTAAAAGAAAGATTGAGTAGACACTATGCAGGTACGATTCCCGGCAAGACCCTCAATAATTCTAGATGCTTAGTTTAGGTTTCAAATCCGGATTTCATATCCGAAGAGACTTCTCCAGTCTATAAATAAGTGTTTTTAACAAAGAAGGAGCATCATTTAGAACGAGCCCTCTTATGTTGTTATTCACATGGTATGTATATTTTTTCTTGATTTAATATAGAAGCCTTTTGGGCTGCCTGTCTGAGGACAGTTCTATAATTCTCAAAAGACCTTGGAGAGTATAAGGTGAAAACGAAGACCTGAGGAGTGGTTGTGGTTCGCGTCTCTCAGTGAGAGAATTAGCCCAACGTTCGTCTGTCTATTTGTCAAGTAAGTATATTATAGATATAGATATATCGATATTTTATGGGAAGGATTGAGTCCCTAGTAAGCTCGAGAAGGATAGGCAAAGGGGCTTGCATATACCCCTATATGTCTTTACAAATCATGTTTCAGAGGTTGTGGAAAAGGCTCCTTACAAATATATTAGTAGTTAAGTGTTGGGACGAGCATTGGTTACAAAGGCTTTTAAGCCATAGGGCCAAAAGTTATACCGTTGAGATGTGTGAAGGCACTCACACATAAGCACCATATGGCTAGGGGCCATGCCCACGGGAAAGTTTGAGAGATCCCAAATCATTGAATGATGCAAACATCATAACTGTCTACGTATCCTGGAACTTTATCCCTGGAGATTTTGAGGGGAGCACAAAGTTGGAACTACTGGGGTCAAGTTATTGGGATGATGTGGCATGGTGGGCCTCTAAGTGAGCATATAAAGAAAGGAAAACCCTCTAACTACACATAACAAGGAATCCATGAATAGTTGGGGGTGTGAAGGTTATGTGGGGCCTCGTCCATGAGGGTGGAGTGACAGAGGATGATGACACCCTAGACCCTAGACCTCGAAGATTTCGAATGGAGAAGGGTAGAAAATTATCAGGGTATTATCCCTGGTTTGACGTGGCATGGCAGAGCCCTCTGATATGGGTAGAAAAGAGTAGGGAAACATTGTTGGAAAAACCATACTAAAGTGTCGGTTAGTGTAGCAAGCTCCACATAATCTTAGAAGGATCATCCCTAGAAAGAGCAACAAGGGACGTTAAGAGTTATTTCAGAGGAGAGTGTTTTTGGGGTGATGTGGCTTTCAAGGGGGTTGCACCAATAATATTGTCATATAGTGCTTATATGGATGGGTCTGGTCACACCTGCAATATAGTGGGTATTACATGACTAGTATGAATGGGTTGGAAACTATGGTAATGCTGCCATGTGGCAGTGAGAAGGTTGGTTGAAATAAACACGTGGGAACCATGTAGGCACCACATGGAATCTTTGTTATGTGGCTCTAACTGAGTGACTAATTCTTCAATGGTCATATCTTGGGATCTAGGAGTCGAATCAGGGCAAAATTTATATCATCAAAATCGTCTTGACGAGACTAATGTGATGGTATCATTCATTTTGAGTTTCTTAAGAGTAAAAGAAAGAGAAAAAATTGGAACCCATTTCCATCACTTAACCATGGTGATTGGGTTAGCATATTAATTGCCTCCTACTAACCTTAGTCAAGGTTGGGGTTAGTAGGTGTATGTTACATTAACACATTATTTAAGTTGTAAATTATGTTAATGGTGTTGTATTGCTTGTGTTGGCATAAATTTGTCATTATTACCACAAATATGAACTGGATGAATCCAAGAACAATGTATATGTAATATAAATCCTTGATTAATGAATTTTCCAACACAACTAACTAGGAAGATACAAGCACTAGCATGAGATATCATACTGCAAGTGGGAAAGAAATGAGGGAATTACAAGGAATTGTGTTGCCGAAGCCTTGATACAAAATTTAAATTTAAATCTGAGCCTTTACCCTCTTACCCAAGAACCATTTGGTTGTGAATTACTAGGTACTTGGAACAATCACCCTCACAAATATGGAAGCTAGGGTGTCAACTGCAATAGTGCTTTAGAATTTAATGAAGGATTGGGCTAAGTACATTCTTTGGATTTTGAGCTTGACCCATTGATTTCCAAGGAGATTTAGGTGAATGTGTGACTATACAACAACAAATTGCATTAAACATGGTAAAATTTGGAGGGGTAAGAGAACCCATTAATGGAAAAAAGGTGTGAAACAATCATTCACTCATGGAGAGAGAGACACCCACATAGAACATAGACACATGGGTTCCTGAGCAGTGAGAATCATAATGTTATGAATAAATATATAAGAAATAATGTAAAATAATGTAAATGATAATAGCCATAAATAATTTTTAGTTAATTAGTAATTAGATTGAAGAGTCATGTCTAAATGAGACATGGCTCTCCATGAAGAGACACCTGCTTGGTATATAAGCAAGCCTCTCATTCTCATTGTATCATCAATTCTTATTCAGACATTTTAATATATAATATTTGTATCCTCATGGATATCTTTATATTCTAAGTCTTTTGGAGTAATCAATATGTTGAAGGAACTTTGATCCCTTCATTTGGTATCGGAGCCATGTCTCATTCTAGTTTTTGGCCATCAAACTCCATCAATATTGTTGTCGTCAAAGATTCAAGCGTCTCACTACGAAGTAGGGGTTTCTCCTCTCTGCAAGTTCGACATCAGACCTTTGGCCATTGAAATTAAAAAGGAAATCATATATATGAAATTATAGAAAAATAATTTATTAAAAAAAACAAAACAAAACAAATTGTATAAAAAATATTAAAAATTAAAATAAATAAATCTGAAATCAACATATATATATATATATATATATATATATATATATATATATATATATATATTATATATATATAGATAAAGAGGGAAAAAAAGGAAATTAACAAAAAAAAAAAACTATATAAAAAAAAAGTTAAGTAAAAAAAAGGGGGAAAGAGATTATAGAAAAAAATATTTAAAAAAAAAAAAAAAAAACAAATCATATATATATATAAAATAAAATAAAATAAGAAATAAAAAATTATATTAAATCAAAAAGTTAAGATTCAAAAAAAAAAAAAAAAATTACCTAGTTTGTTTACAGCCACTGACTCCTCACTCCCACCCACAACCAACTCTGCTAAAGGCCATCCTCCACCACTGCTATTGGAGACACTAACCAAATAGCGTCGTAGCTGACAGGCCACCACCACCATTTAACCACAACCAACTATATGTGTCAACCTTCAATCGCCTTCAATCACACTGATTCCAACCACATATCTCATCCCCCTATCTACCCCCTATTGACCTGTATCTCCCATGTACGCCATCCTTACACTTAGCATCATCTTGCGAGTCAACCACGCTAACACCATCACCTAATTGCAGCTGCAACCTCTCCTCGAATTTCTTGTTGACCACAAAGGGCAGTGAAGACCCTTGTATATTTTTTCGACAACTGCCACAATTTTCCACTGGATACGACAATCCCTTGCTCCTCTGCTAAATAGTTCCCCTATTGCTACGACCACTCTATTGTGCTGAAAATTCATCTTCCTTGTTGGGTCCCTGCTCCCATCGATTTTTTATCACCATCCCTGTTGTTGCTCTGCTCATCCACGCCCCCAACAGGCCACGTCCTTCTGATGTTCCTTGTTCTTTGTCAAATGACATGTGTTATCAAACTCATCAAATGTCCTATGTTGTATCGTTTTATTAAAGTCATCAAATGTCCTGTGCACCGTCTTTCCACCGATCCCATCCCTTAAACTGTCACATTTCACCATTGAGCGTCATCATCCTTCAGGGTAACGCTTTGCAACTCTTAGTTAGTGATATAGTTTTATATATCATTAAATTTTAAGTTATATAATAAGAATATTATATTCATAAAAAAGAGAGTATTAAAACCATATCTTGTAAGGACGATATATAGAGAATTTAGAAAAAAATGGGTCTAAAAAAAATAAAATTAAAGTAGTAAAATATATGTATATATATTTAAGAAAAAATTATTAAGAAGGTGAAAAAAAAGAAGCTAATTTAAAAAAATAAAAATAAATAACAATAAAAATTAATTAAAAAAAAAGAAGGGGAAGATAAAAGAAGTGAAAAAAAATATGGAATCTCTAAGTAATGAACAAAAAAAACCCGCGAGAGATATAGAAGAATTAATTACAATACTTGAGTGACAACATGTTGAGTTTAATGAGGAGAGAAAGAAAGGGGAACCCCAATTGCAAGTTGAACATCCATCATCACTCCCACAAAACAATGTAATCCAGTGTACCGAGAAAGTGCAACTAAAAGATCAAGAGAATGACAAAATTTCCAAACTTCAGCCAAACAAAAAACCATTAGAACACAAACATAAAAATCTTGTGGATACGCATTACAAAGAAATAATGGAAAAGACGAAGAAATTTCTCGTCTCAAGGACCATGTCGAAAAATTACTGGCACAAGTGAAGAAGACTAAGGTCACAAAGAAAGAACCCAAGAAGCACTTATTAGAACAAGAAGAGGAAAACTTGTGTTTAAAGAACCTTAATAAAAATTTATTAGAACAAATCAGAGATCTAAAATATGAAAAGCTTAAAATTCAAAACATTGAAAATAAGGTTGATAATAAAAAATAAAAGAACTTTTATGTCTGAGAAACCATAATCAAAGTCTACTCACTCAAATTAAGAAACTTAAGGATGATAAGAAAGCATTAAAAGACAAGTTAGAACAATTCAATCAAGAAGAAGTGTCGAAATCTCTAGTCGTAATAGTCCAAGTTGAAAATAAGGAAACGAATATCGATCCAGTGAATATGACAGGTCAAGAGGGCAAGTCAGTTGAAGAAATGACACACTTAGATGTTACAATTCAGACAATGAACATCCCAAGTGAATGTTCCATAACCAACTCAACAACATCTTCGCCGGAAGAAAATCTAAAATTTTCCACATGCCCAATAAGGGAAAGTCAAACAAAAAATGTTCCATATCGACATCTGAATCACGTGAGTAGACAACTCAATCAAGCTATGTATATGTACCATTCAGAACTGAAACAACAAACTGATGTTCCAGAGAATAGTGATGTAACCTCAATCTAGTCCTATGATGACAAATTGTTCCAAAATTCCAGTGATTAGAATATTACACATAAGATTAATATGGGATGGTCTGATCCCTTCTCAGTACGACAGTTTTGTATGTCACTTAGAAGATCATATCAACATGTATCGACAAAGATGACAATTCCGAGACAAAAAGACATTCGAGGCCAAAAAAGAGATCAAGTCTTTTTCATTAACAAGCTTTGAGGAGAAAGCTTTTTGAGGAAGAAGGTAATGTTATGAATAAATATATAAGAAATAATGTAAATTAATGTAAATGATAATAACCATAAATAATTCTTAGTTAATTAGTAATTAGGTTGAAGAGTCATGTCTAAATGAGACATGACTCTCCATGAAGAGACACCTGCCTGGTATATAAGCAAGCCTCTCATTCTCATTGTATAATCAATTCTTATTTAGACATTTTAATATATAATATTTGTATCCTCATGGATATCTTTATATTCCAAGTCTTTTGGAGTAATTAATCCGTTGAAGGAATTTTGTTCTCTTCACACGAGTGGAATGTTTCCAATCTTGAAGGGAATGATAGATGAAGCATTTTGGGTGATTTAATTATTATTTTACTACACAAATATGTCCATAAAGGTGTCAATCATGGACTTGAAAAATGTTGATATGTTTTGGGATATCTAAAAATAAATTTTGCTTGCAAAACACTTGCAGAAGAGCTTTGAATTCTAGTTGGGAAAGTGGTTTGTGAGTTGATGTATGTTGGTTGAGCACGAAAAGAATGAGGTGGGATAATTCCTGAGGGACTATAAATTCCACGCCATAATGCTTAGTGGATTAGGTGTCCAATATTTCCCTCCTTAATCTGGAGTATAAACAATTCCAAGAAGATAGCTATAATACAAAAATACAACAAGACATGACAACAATAGGTTGAATGCGCTCTCTAAGATGATGGTATAAGGTGGGAGAACTCAAACCGGTGGTGGTTTAAGGAAAGCCACCAACCAAAGGCATGCTCATGGGATTCTATATCTTTGGATACAAGTCTGAATACGGGTATGGTTGACTCTTGATGTAGACTCAGGAAGTAAGTTCAAGCTGCGACTTAGACTCGCTTGATTTATCTTTGAAGTTTTTATATTACCATCAATTCCCCCTGTCAGATACAAGGTTAGAAGATGAAGAAAACCCAACCGCAATACTTTTCAATACTCAAGAGCAAATTTTATGATATGAGCGAAATATATTCTTGGTTGTTGAAGCCCATTGCTAAGAAGCAATCTATCCAAGGTGAATCTTTGTTCTTGTAGGAGGCTTATTTTTGAAGCACATGTTTGAATGATGAGTGTGCTAACCACAATGCTTACAAGGGTGAAGATTAAAACAATGACCTTTCACATGGACAACTCAATTACATTGTTGGCATTTGACAATTTGTTGTGAATGTGGAAGAGGAGCAAGTGAAATTTAGTTGTATTGAAGAAATCTAACACTCTAAAATTATGTGGGATTTGAGTAATATGGAATACAAAATGATACCTCCTTGTCATATCCAAGACAATTTTTGTACTTGTTGATGACAAGCTCTTCCCAGGGTCTAATGATGGGCTTGGGAAGTGCAGGGTAAATTTCTGCATGTACATGCAAATCTGCTCTTGCATTGGGCACTGAATGAACCTCAACTTCATTGATTTGATTAGCTTCTAGATATTAATGAGATTCTGTCTCAACCTCAAATAGAGGATTGTTATGAACAAAATTAAAACCCATAAATTTACACAAGCAAAACCTCTTTCTTTGAATAAGCCGATTGGAATGAGGGTAAACAAGTTGAAGAACAGGTTGTCGACCCTATAGAAGATGCTTGTGAGACTTATATCATGAGAAAAAACTCTTTCACATGTTATTCAACCCAAGAAAAACTTAACGTCTGAATTCTCATCCTAGTGGTGCCGAAAATCACCACGTTCAATGACTTCTAGTTTCCATATTATCCTTGGTTGAAAACTTCAATTATTGTGTTGATACAATCCAATGTGAGTTGAACTATAGATGAAGTGGCATCATTTCTAATAAGATCCTGTGAACTAAAAAAAAATACTCCAGTAAAATCATCAAATTATCTTCTTTAGACTGCTTGTGTTCTTATCCTTGCCTTTTCATCAAAATTTCTTTGCGTCCAAGTCTCTGCACAAGGGTTTTTTCTTTTTAACAATCTAAACTAAGGTTCATGTCACGAGGAAAGCACTGAGAACTTTAGGCCATTATAAAATATATCAAACATTTGGTTTTATTTCCTAGCACAAATATTTCACCTTGTATTCTCGTAAGGACATGGTTTTCTCAACCAGAACCATGGATTGGTTGCAGTGGTTTGAGGTTTGTTACTTACCTCAAGGGTGATGACAGTTGGTCTACAATGCTAATTTTGACCTCTCAACCCTTTAATGGTGCCCTAACTATGGGTATGTTACACTACAACATTAGTCTCACGTGGTTAACAAAATTGAATGTTACAAACCAGAGCTCGACAGTCATATACTCAGCAAGGAAAAAAAAACTGTGGAAAAAAAATGTAACGTTTTTTGGACCCGTAAGTTGGGAGGTTGGACGCGACAAGAGACAATGTAATGGTTGATGGTGGTAGTTCTTATGAGTTGTAGCTGCACCAATATCAAATAAGGAGATGCAAATCTTCAAGCAGAACACATAAACCAGGTTGATTAGTTCCTCAAAATCCACGGGATTGCTTGTGTGTTTTTTCTGTTTAGGACAGTGGGATAGTGTGCAACAAGAAATAGGCATGCACACAATAATGGAAGTTATGACAAGCAAGAAGGTAGAACTAACATGTAGATAAAGGTCACAAAACTAGTGCCTCAAATTGGAGCAGGGCCAAAATACCATGTTAAACTCACACACAAAATGATAGACAAATTTAGATAAACATGAGTACATGTTATTAACAAAAATATACATTTCATACAATGTTTAATGACCCTTAGTTTTCATATTCCAAGTGCTCTCTTGGAATCCAATGAATTTTCACATTCCACACCATAACCCTTAGCGGATTAGGTGTCCAACATGTTGAAAATATCGCTTTATTTTCTTTGATAACCACCTGAGAAGCACCTAGATATTGTGGACACCCCTGATCAGTTCGGAAAGGAGATGCTTGACTCTATCATATGCATGAAATATATTTTCTTTCACATAACCAAATTACTAATTATTTTTCAGTTTTAACCTTGTGGTATCATTGCCTAGCAAGGTGGTGGCCAACTATAGAAATTTGATGTGTAGTTGAGCCTATGGTTAGTTGGAAAGGATCCTTCCTAGATTGATTTTTAGTTTGAAATTTCACATAATTCTTTCCTCTCTTTCCTATGATTATTATTCATTTTCTCTTTAAATTTTATTGGTAAATTTAGATATGAAAAATGTATGTCTTTTATTGCATGGAATTTGGAATGTGGTACACATGTTAAATTGTATGTTTAGTTATGATGTTTTTTTATTAGTGCTCAATAGAATTCTCATGTTGACAATTGTTGCATACATGTAATGAGGTCCAATTGTGTATGTCTTATAAAAGGATTTGCTTGTGGGTTTGAGTTGCATAATTAATGTATTAGATAACTATCATGTATCTCAAGATCATTATAATTGTGAATTCAATGATTGTATGCAATTCTCTTAAGTGGGAGATGAGATTAGGGATTCTTTTCTTTCAACCATAGTTCTTACCCTAATTGAATCATTGAACTTATGAGAAATATGAAATGTTTTTGAGTCTTCACAAAGCATCTAAAGACAAGAGATTATAATATTCATTAATGAATGATTGTTCTTGGAACATCAATCTATGGAGTTCTTTTATTTCAACTTTAGACCCTTAGCTAATCTAATTCTTAGAAAATATTTCTATATATTCTTGGTGGTAAGTGTAGAGTTGTTGCATACTAGTATAATCAAAGTTAGTTGATATTCAAATATTGTAGTAGATTGAAGCCTTTGCAAGTCTATCTCTTGTAAATATTTGGGCCAAGACTTGTCCTTTAAGGTATGATTTCTAGTGGGTGTTCAGGAAGCCTTAAGTTACCCTATTTGTGGTATAGTAATAAACCTCACTTATAATGTGTTAACTAAGGATAAAATTGACCTTATACCTTAACTAAATTTACTCGCTCTAAATTTGGTATGGTGATATGAAGGTGTACAAGTTTGTAACCTAATGTCACCTTCATTTCCATAGTTACAGGGGTATGATCGAGGTTTCGTATAATTAAAATTATATGAGTAAGCCTTACTTCTCATAATCTCAAAAACCACATAAGTGTATATATATAGTTAGAGTAAAGATATGTTAATATGTGACCCAAATATCTACTTATATACCAAGGGTTAGTATAACTAATGGAGGCATGGTAAATCTCATAAAAATTTGGTTATTGTGAGGGGAGACTGAAAGTTTTAGTGTTTAACTTTCTAATAACGGAAAATTGTTTATATGATTATGGCATATATAGATAGTTAGTTCAATATATCTCAACACGAATGTATATTAATCCAAGTTTACAAGAGATTATTAAAAGTAATTTAATGTCTAAAGTGGAGAAATTAATTAAATAATCTTCTTGTCTGTTTATGCACAAAGACTTGCATAAATTTCGGTAGGAATAATCTCTTGTAAATCTACATATTTACAGTTTTACTCATTAAATGTGTGCAAATAACTGCATAAGTTATGGTATGCCATAGCCCTTGGTAAATATGATTATTCACCTTAGTATAAAGAATGTTTGAAGTTGTCTTAGTCCTCATAATTGAGTTTGAAAATTCAAGTATATAAGTTCATATTCACATATATTGTAGGGTTAGTAAATGTTGGTAGGAAATTTTTCTTACTTAATGGAACATGATAAATTATGATAATAATCCATTCTAGGAGTGAAATTTTCCTTAATGCATTAAGTGTATGATAATATTTATATACTTACTATTACCCAATCTATGAGCATTTGGAGCTCAATGTAGACACCACTCTTCATAAATTTGATTAAAATCATCTCTGATGTTTAATGGAATTATGCAATTTCTCTAGGTTTGATGTCACTCGTGAAAAACCTCGACTATCTCAATTAAAAATCCAAAATTTTCAAAGTTAAACTCCTTGATTTTACCCACCACTGCAAGTGGTAAATTTTTTGGAATTCACCTATGGTATAGGTAATCAAGTTTTACTTGCATGTGGAAAATGCTTTAAAATTCACTAACCACAAACCTTTTGGAATTTATTTACCATCAACCATAAATGCTTCATGCACTTACTTTCCTAATTTTAATTGACCAATGATGCAAGATTTATGCACTTAATTTCTCAATTTAACCAACCATCCCAATGAGTTGTTGAATCTAGGCTTCACAATTAGGTAACTTTGAAGAATTTCACTAAAGGGAGATGGGAACCATGGAGAAGGGACAATAATTTTGAATGTGCATGTGAATTATTTATGTATGTGGGATCTTATTATAATAATGGTGTATTATATATACTCATGAAATAAAAAATTAATGTTCTATTTAAAATATCATTTATGTATATACATGTTTATTAATTAACCTTGGACCAAAAGATGACATGGTAGGGTCAAGTGGCCCTAGTGTTGATATGGAACCACCTCAAGGGTCACACATGGACATAGAGTGCCACATCATTTTCCATGCGTTAGTTGCACAATAATGTTGCCATGGTGCCAAGGGTGAAAATATTCAAATGAACATTCCTCAACAATCTAGACTTGGATTTTAAAGTTTATATTTCCACAATGTCCCAAGAAGAAGGAAATGGTGATTTCACAAAAGAGTTTTGAGTTGAACAAGAAAATAAAAGATTTAGTACCATGTATCCTTAATCAAGAATTAATGGATTAGGTGGTGTCATAGAGTGATATTAGAGCTAATCATCTAGCTAGCAAAGTGAAATTTTGATACTCCATACCCTCAATAAGGCACAAAGGGGGTTGGATATGTTATAGAGTGATATCAAAGCAAAGTTCAAACATTGGATCTACATGGGTTAGAGATAAACTAGGCGTTAAGATGATCATAGATGTGTTTCAAACAATGGACTTGGATGGGCCAAGAAATAGACTATACAGATAAGATTTTCATAACAGTCATTTGAAAAAATGACTAGATGGGTCAGAACATGCCACTGAGATTTTATTACTAGGAATATTGAAGCGAAACTGACAAAGGATATGTTGTCTCAGCAATAGTAGTGAAGTTGAGGGAAGTTTCACACATCATAACAGTGTTCAAACATTAGCCTTAGATTGGCGAGAGATAAGAAAGAAGGAAAAGTATCAAAGTTGTTGATCAACATGAGGCATGAAGTTCCTAGGACTGAACATAGAGATATAATTATTAGAGAAATGGATTTGGTATTGAGCCAACACGGATCATATGCTCCAAATAAAGAAATACAATTATGAGGCTACATAGCATGGGAACTAAGATTACTAGATACAATATAAAGGTTGTATAGACCCAAGATTGTTGGAAAAATATTGTCACAAGATTTGTGACGTGGGATAGATCTTTGTGAAGAGATTGAGAGAAGGCTAATGAGCATGCAATGACTAAATAAATTCAATGAATATTATTTTCCAAATTTGTGAAGGATATAGTTAGATTGTTGACTATATTTTCCCTATATATCTCAATGGAGTAATAAATGTAGGTGCATTTGGATAAGTGATGGAGCCACAATTATGAGGAGGAGTCTCTTAAATTATCTCTTTATATTTTGAATGTTTTCCTCAAGTTTTGAAAAGGTTATTAAGTGTTGATAAATAATATCATGGGCATGATAAAATTGCAATAAATTGAATAGCCAAAAATACATATGCATTGATAGGAAATAGGATAGTGATACGCTAGCTACATATAGACATGTTGGGTGCATACAATAATGAATGAGCATACATATAGCATGAATGAAGACTCAATTTAGTCTATTATTACAGGGTGATTATGATTGTTAACTATGGTTAATGATCAACATGTAACCAAGAACAAGTAACGAGGATGTTGCATATAGTTTTGTGGAGATATGGCTATCGATAAGAAAGTGTTGATCAAGAGTTTGGTAAATATGAATGCAAGAACCATCTGTGAGATACCTTCTAATTAGGTAGAATCTAATAAACTTCTAACATCCATGCATGTATAGTTTTTGTATGCTCAAAATACTAAGAGGGCATTAGGTAAAATTTCCCTCAATGAAAATCTAATAATAACAATGATATGAATGCATGAATGACATGTAAATCAATATTTGGCATTGGTTATGATCTAGGTGATGTTAATGGTCACCTGATAATTTCATGTTAGTTGGAATGAATTATTTCTTGTTGTTGGTTCCCATATGGAAGAGGGAAACATGTTTTTCTTATGCCTATGAGACATAACATTTGAATGACTAAAAACTCTCATAAGGCAAGATATTCCATCAAATAGATGTACATGAATGATGTGGAAGAAGTTGTAGGTAGTGCACAAGCATGATAGTATGGAGGCATTTCTGAATGCATGCTTGAATGCATGTTTAGAAATATCCACCTAAAGAGGGTAGGTATGCAACATAAATGATAGAGTTCGTACTAATTCATGAAATTCAGATCATATCAGTTGCTACTAGATATTTCAACTAAGGAGAGTTTCATGTTGATGTAGTCACATATGAATGGACCAAAATAAAACTTTGACTAAGGAAGAAAATTTATGATATGATGAAGACAATAAATGATTGGCTAGATCCAAAAGGAAACTTTGAAAGCCTAGTTGATAGTGTTGGACATTGGATAAACCAACATTTCCTATGTGTTTCATGAAATGGACTAACTGCCTCTCGTGGATCCTTATCTCTAGCGATGCAATCGTTGACTAACACCTGTGGGTTTTGGTCTAACAACAATCGTGATTCCCAACAAGTGGTATCAGAGCATAGGTCATGAGTTCAAGACACACTTGTCTTGCATTGGGGGGAGATTGTTGGACATTGGATAAACCAATGCTCCTTGTGTGTTTCATGACATGGACTAACCACCTCTCGTGGATCCTTATCTCTGGCAATGTGATCATTGACTAACACCCGTGGGTTTTGGTCTAATGACAATCGTGATTCCCAACATATAGAAAATACTCAAGGGAAATGTAGTGGACTTTAAAAGAATTCCAATTATGAAAATATATTAGAAGGGGAAAACCCTTGACTCTCTTCTTTGTTGATGTTTTATTAGGTAGGAAAGAGTTGAAATGTAAATATTATATAACCTTATGAATGTTAATGATATCTAGAAAAGAAATTAATTAAATATGATAATTGTATTAATAAATTCATTAAGATAATTCTCAATAGAGTGCATGAAAATGTGAAAAGGCATGTTAGATATTGGGTGAGGATTTAAAAGTGCTAAGGCACATGCATTTTGGCTATTTTGATAAGTTAATGTAACTATGACTTTGTCATGCGATTAGGAATGGTTGAAGATGATGATAATACCATTGTTTTTCAATCTCATGCATAGGGTGAGGGAAAAAAATTGTTCATCAAAATCCTGATAAAGAAAACATGTAAGCTTCCATGGAATATCAATTAGGTCATGTAATGTAAGGAATAATGAATGCAATTGTGTAGTAATGCATTGAGCACACCATAACAACAGGTAATTTGAACGAATGGGTAAGCATTCATTTATGGTTAAGTTCTATCTTTAATTATATGAATTATAATTAAATGCACATGAGTTATCAGTTCTTGGATAAGGTATGGTTAAGATTGGGAATTTCCAACACATAAAGTTTTTCTAAAAATATTGGTGATATGTGGATACATGGAGTTTCCATGATGAACAAAAATAAAATTAATGAGTAATACACTCATGTAAAGTGTTGTAGATGGAAATGTGAGAGTTATGTTTGATAATGCAATGATAGATTCCTTTCAATATATATGATATACAACTAAAATGATTAAGTTATTAAAGCATGTAAAAATAAATAGATTTTGAGATAATTTCCAAATTTGTTGTAAATATCATAACAAAAGTATTATATGCATATATGCTAACCTTGTTTGGCTAATTGAAAGTGCATAATGCAAATGGAATGGCTTCGGATATGGAAATGGGTGTAGTAAAATTGACACACAAATTTCCTGGGAAACTAATGTAAACGTGGGATTGTAAAACAACATATTGCATTAAGCATGGGAAAAAATAGGAGGGGGAGGGAACCCATGAATGGAAATGGGTGCGAAACAATTATTCATGTATGGAAAGAGGCACCCATGGAGAGAAGAGACACATGGGTACTTGACTAAGGAGAATTGCAAGTGGAATGTTTCCAACCCCCAATGGAATGATAATTGAAGCATTTTGTTGTTAAACTACATTTTGGGTACCCAAATATACTAGAAAAAATTCTAATCATGGATTGGAAAAATGTTGGCCTATTTTGGGACCTTGAAAATGAATTTTACTTCTTAAAAACTTGTAGAAGAAGCTCTAGACTCTAGTTGGGAAGAATGGGTTGTGATTTGATGTCTATTGGTTGATCATGACAAGCAAGAGGAGAGAAACTCTCAAGGACTATAAAGCAATGGAGCGATTCCCTTATTTCATTTGTTGATTAGTCAAGAGGCATCTAGATATTTTCAAGGCCTAGAGTAAGTTGGGAAATGAGATCTCTAACTCTATCATGTGTGTGAAGGAGAGTTTCTTTTACCTAGCCCAATTGCTAGTGAGTTATCAGTTCTTCCCTTTTGCTATCATGGTCTGACTAGGGGCTGGCCAATTGTAGAAATTTGATGTGTAGTTGAGCCTATGTTTGAGTGGAAAAGAATCCTCCCTAAACTAGCATTTCAACTTGAAATTTCATAAAAGAGTTTCCTTTAATTCCTAACATTATTGATCATTTTATCTTTGAATTTTGTTGGTAAAACTAGAGATGAAAAAGTATGCATTTTCTTGTATGGAATTTGAACTTTGGTATATATGTTAAATTGTCATATATCTTTGGTTATGAGGTTTGTTGTCAATGCTCAAAAGGATTCCAATGTTGAATATTGTTATGTGTGTGTGTGTGTATAATGAGATCCATTCGTACACACACATACACACAGTTTATATGTATATGTATATGTATATGTATATGTATATGTATATGTATATATGTATATATGTATAGAGAGAGAGAGATTTGATAAAATGATTTTCTTGTGAGTATGAGGTTTCATTATTAATGTATTAGCTAAAGTGTCATGTAATATCAAGGTCATTGTAATTGTGACTTCAATGGTTATATGCAATTCTCTTAAGTCGGAGCTAAGCTTAAGGCTCATTTTCTCTAAACCATAGTTCTTACCCTAATTGAATTGTTAAATTTATGAGAAATATGGAGTTTTCTAAGTCTTCACAAAGCATCAGAAGGCAAGAGGTTATAACCATAATTAATGAATGGTTTTTCCTAAAACATCAATATGTGTAGGTCATCTTTCAATCCATAGCTAATATGATTATTAGGTAAGATTTTGAGAACTTCTTGGCTATAAATGTAGGTATTTTGCATACTCGTATAATAAAATTCAATTGGTCTTAAAATTTGTTGTAGATTGAAGGATTTGCTAGTCTATCTCATGAAGAGGTTTGGGCTAAGACATGGTGTTAAATTTGTGATGGTATTTTAGGAAGCCTTAAGTTATCCTCTTTGAGCTAGAGTAACGAATCTCACTTATAGTACATTAACTAAGGATAAAAATGACCTTATAACTTAACTAAATTTACTCTTTAGAAATATGATATGGTGATCTAAAGGTGCACAAGTCTCTCACCTAATGTCTCCTCTATTTCCACAGTTACAAAGGTAAGCTCTAGGTCTAGTATAATATGAACCATTGAACTTGTATGAGGAGTAATCCTCACTTCTCATAAATCTCAATAAAATCAATACAAATATAGCATTATAGTAGATATATGTTAATACATGACCCAAATACTTATATACTAAGTGTTAGTATAATTAATGTTGGTGTGACAAGTCTCTTAGAATCTGGTTCTTACATAGGAATAATGAAAGTTTGTAGTGTTTAATTTTCTAATAATGAAAATTTGTTTGTATGATTATGACATATATAGATATTAATGCAAATATCTGAAGTTATGTCTGAGTTCAATATATCTTAGCAAGAATATATACTAATGCAAGTTCACAAGACCTTTTTGGGAGTAATTTGGTGTATGAAGTAGAAATATTAATTACATAATTCTCTTGCTTATTCATACACACAAAGTTATATGAAACTTGATCTGCATATTTACATTTTTACTCCCACTTAAATTTGTGCAATGAATTGCATAAATTATAGTGTGACTCTTGGAAAATATGGCTATCAGTATAAAGAATGTAGAAGTTTCCTTATTCCCATAATTGAATTTGAAAGTTAAGTATATAAGTTTATATGTAAATTAAGCAAGGTTTACATAATTTTAGGGTTACTTACAATTACTTAGATTAATGAATTTTCCATACATGAAGAAAAGAATTTTGTTCTCTCAATATATAAAATACCATCTATTGTTTAATGCAAATTCTCCTAAGTTTGATGTAACATGTGAAAAAAACTTCACTATCCACAATTAGGTTAAATTTCAAAAAAATTCAAAGGTGAACTCCTTGATTTTTCTGACCATCCCATAGTTCTAATATTTGTGAAATTCATCGATGATATGGGGAATCAGCGAATGTCTTAACAAATTCAAATGTAAAGGTATCACATTTTACCTTTGTGGAAATTAACACATGGATTTTTTCTCAAACATGGGAAATGCTTTGGAATTTTCCAGTCATAAACTTTTTGGAGTTTACCAACAATTGACCATATATGATTGAATTTAAAGGTTTCAAGTTAAGAATTTTGGAATTCGCCAATGTATGGGAAATCAACTAATAGCTTAACGATTTCAAATATAAAGATATCAAATTGTGATTCTGTGGAAATCAACACATGGATTTTTACTCAAAAATTTGAAATTATTTAAAATTTATAGTCACAATCTTTTTGGATTTTACCATCTTTAAAGGTTCCATGCACTTACTTTCCAAATTGCATTAACCATCAATGATCGATGGTTGAATCAAGGCTTCATGATTGGGTAACTTAATGAATTTCATGAATGGATAATGGGAACCATCAAGGGACAAGAGTTTTCAAATATTTAAATTGTGGATGTTAGCTATTTGTGAATGTGGGATTTAATTATAATAATAATGGTGAAATCTATGTGTGTGTTTGTGTGTAATAATGAATTAAGGTTATATTTAAAATCCCACTTACGTAAATGCATGTAAGGTAATTAATCTTGTGCTAGTGACTGGTATGATAGGACTAGATGGCCATAGTGCTACAATGGCACCACCCCAAGATGATGTGTGGACTTAGGTACCACTTCATTTACCACATGGAAGTTACACAAAAATTTTAATATGGCATTAAGGTTGAAAATATTCAAATGACTATTTCTCGATGATCTAGAATTGAATTTCAATACAAATTATATCACCAGAAAGCTCTCAACAAGAAAAAGGAAAGAATGATCTCATAAAAGATTTTTGAGTTGAATAATAAAATAAAATATGTGGTATCTTGTATCCTTAATCAAGCATTAAGTGAGTAGGTGGTATTATAGACTAGTAATTGAGCTCACAAAGCAAAAGTTTGATACCCCATGCCCTTTATAAGGTACAAAGGAGGTTGGGTATGTTACCTAAAGGTAGGCGGTTTTAAATTTCAGAATTCTTCATGTAGTGTATTTATTGAATAGTTCTTCTTCCTCTTTTTATGAGAAGTAGGCTTACTACCACTACTTGATAATTCCTTCGAGGTAGTTATGTTCTCACACGAAAAGGTATGTTGATGACGTAGTTGTGCCTCTTCTTGAAAAAATCCTTTCTTAAATTACTTATAGATGGCCAATGCTTCTAAAATTTAGATGATATTTACACCTTCTTAGAGGAATTCCTTTCTGCATTGTTGGAATTTGTTCCTTACTGTAAATGTTTCTAAATCTCAGACAAACTTTGCAACAACACAACAATTTAGTTCTATTTTCTTTTCCTATGCTCTGATGAGTCTTTCATTGTCTTCCTTGTAGCTCTTAAGCCCTATCTTGAGGCTTTTCAATGACTCTACTAGATCTAGAGGATTTTATATGTTCCTCCTTTCATTTGATCATTCATCTCTAATGTGTAAAGCTTCTTCCATATTGCATTGAACCATATTTTAATTGCAGAAGTCCATCTCTTCTATCTCTAATTTTTATGCTAAAGCAAGAAATTTTCTTTTAATTATTAATTAAAATAATGCATTCATAACATTTTTTGCCTTCTAAAGACAATTTATGGCCCATATTAGTCTAGTATTGGAAATTTTCTCCTATACCACTTTGTAAACTACCCAATCCCCTCTATACTAATCGAAAATACATGATAGTAGCCTTTACTTTTTTTTATTCACATAATGATTTGGATTTTTCACATTTCCTTATATTAAATATCAAAAATCATATTCCTTTCATGCCTAGCAAGAAAACAAGAAATACAAAGGTCATAATCCCCATTAAATTATTAGTTTGTGAGGGTTTGGATTTAAGGACGAAATGAAAAGGGAGACAAACCTATTCTTAATTAGTTTATAGGATCCCCTACCTCTTGCGATATTGCAAGTGATAATTCAATGGGAAGGTGCACCTTATTACACTGGGAAAGCCTCCAAAAAATTCATATGACATACCTATATTGATAAAGAGGATACTCTGGTAAATCACTACTGGAGTAGGGATAACTGATTTGTCGGAAAATGCCAATCTGGTAAGCATTGTTGAGCATTTTGACAAATCACTGATGGGAAGAATTGCACAAAAACTTTGATGGGTTATGCATACTTGGAAAAAAATGTTGATGTGACTTTATCTCAAATCACTAATGGGTTATGGCAGCGTTTCCAAATACACTGAGGTAACCTCAAACCAAATCATCAATGGGTTTTAGAGCCTATGCCAAAAACATGGACATGATTTCAAACCTAATCACCAATGGGTTATGGAGGCTCAACAAAAAATGATGATGTGAATTCATATAAATGATAGATGAACCAATTTTACAACTTACCAATGGGGAGGAATTGAACCCAAATGCCAGTGTGAAAACAAAGTAGTAATTCATCAATGGGTATGAAGTTGAACAATTTTCCTAGGAGGAATTTTGTTAAGCATTGCGAGCATAAATATAGGCTAATTATTAATGACAAGAGAGGTTTGGAATCACTTTTAAGAGGGTAACCTATAAACATATTCAATAACCCAAGCTCAATCAAGCTCATTTCTAGATGCATCCTTTACTCAATGATCAATCAGAGGTATGCCACATGTGGAACATGGGCACTTATCATTGGAAATTGGTAGCCCTTGAACTTAAATGAATTATGGCTTTCAAGAATATTCCAAAATCTAATAGATATGTGAAATCAAGATAAAGATGCCCATTGGTGGCAGCTACAATTCACAGTCATATGTGTAATAAACCTTTTATCCATCATCACTAGCTTCCAAGGAGCTTATTCTATAACAATGATATGGAATTTCATTGCATATATTTGAACAGCTTCCATTTTATTTACTAGAAGAAAGAATGGAGACCAAGGCTCTATTTTAAGGATTTTTCTTTAAGCACCAAAGGTACGTTGAGTATTGAGCATTGAAAAAGACCTAATTGGCTTATGGAGAAAAGAAATGAAAATTAAGCTAAGGTAACTTCTTATGAACCCTAGAAACATTAGAAAAGGAAATCAATAATTTGATATGGAATAGAGCGAACGGAACCCATCTATCCAACATTAATAATTATAATTGGCATAAAAAAAAATTAATAGAAACACAACAATGCTAAACCCAATGCTAATATCCATCATTCAAATGATAATGTTTTGCTTCATTGATATGCATTACTCAAGTACCAAATAGAGAGGCAATGAAGATATGGATCTTAGGTTGTTGGTAATGTATGTCCAACAAGACCACAAGAGAGCTAGAATGAACTCAAATTAGAGCTTCTTCGATCGCTTGAAGAATTTAATCCTTAAAGTGGTTACATTGATTAAGTACTCAAAGAAGTGGTAAGAAGAAGGCTAAGGGTGAAATTTCCAAAATAGTAGTCCTAAGAGCCTTATCAAACTAGGCTCACCAGACTTCACCTTTCTTACATTTGCATATTAAACCAACTATCATTTTATTCCATTGTAAACAAGTACAAGCCTCAATTGAGATGACTATTATTAGTAAAAATGCTAATAGCTTGCAATCAAAATTATTTCCTCCACTCATACAATAATGAGGCCCTTTATCCCCAATAATGACTTGAATTCCACCAACTAGTAGGCAATACATATAAACATTGTATCCATTGTATACATACATACATGCATATGTATGTATGTATGTATGTATGTATGTATGTATGTATAAATGCATGCATGCATTGGCTTTGGTCCAAGAATGGAGCCTAAGTTCAAGTTATTGAAATGATAGCCCATAACTATCATTCAAGATTATGTTTTCAAAGAGGAATTGTATTTCACAAATGAGTATATTTGAGTCTTGTGTTAGATGTTCTATGAAGACTAAGATCTCTTAGTCTTCCTTATAAAATTAGGGGATTTCAACCTCTTAGGATTTGGTTTCCGAATACAAGAAATATATAATGGTTTTCTTATATGCAAAAAAAGAAAGGTTCACATGGAGCTCTTAGTATTCCTTACAAATTTAGAGGATTTCAACCTTAGAGGATTTTGTTTCCCAATACACGAAATATTGAATGGTCGGCTTATATGTAGAAAAGAACAATGTTTCAATGGCATGCCAACACTCCATGGATACTACCTAAAATATGTGGGGAATGTCTCTCAATTAGGAACTAACACTAAGGTTCATGGAAAAAGGAGCATTTAGCTTAGCCCCAACAAGAGAATTACATACAGTAAATATTACACATACATAATTATAAAATTTGTATATCTCATTGCCATTTCATCATATAACTACCATCACTCCTACAAACCAATTCCTTCAGCAAGCTTACATAGATGGCTCCCTTTATCAAAGAGATGTCAATTTTAACATTGTGATCTTCTTGATTACATAGAATTCAATTCATAGCAAAAACATGTTATGTTAATTTTAATCCATGCAACTAACAAGTATAATTGCATAAACATAATAAGGAAATATTGAGACACTTATCTAAAAGATAAAGATGCCAATTGAATTGGGAATGAGACTTTCCCACCTAACCATAGTCTTAGTTTCACATCAAAACCTCTATACATGGCCACCCTCTAGCTAGGCCATGTTACCACAAGGGTAACTGTTCAACACTTAAATATTTGGCTTGATGAAGGAAACTCTCTTTCATAGGAAAAAAATATTCAAAGAACTCATCTTCCCATGTAACGCTAGGATCCCATTATCTCCAAATTCCTCTCAACAAGCTTGCAGTGTAAAGGAGGAAATTTATTCATTTCTCGATAGTCCCTAAGTGATTTCCTTTCCTCTTTCCTCTCATTCTCACCTAGAACACATTAAGTGATGACCCCCTTAGCTCAGCAAGGTTCCAAAGCTCTGTTATATGAATTAAATTTGGAATTTTATAAGCCTAAAACAAACAAGCACTGATCCCGTTAATGAATGAAAATTTTCTAGATGAATTTAGGTAGCCATTATGATCCCTAATTTCCTAGAATGTTACAACAATCATTCCACTTGGGAATGAAAATTCTTTTCTTGTGTATTAACTTCTCCAAGCGCTTGGGTGTTCCCTATTGTATGTGTGTATTGTTTAAGGAATGATTGAATGAATTTTCCACACAAGAATTTTCCCACATCATTCATGGGCCAATTCTTGAAATTCGATATGGGCACTTGCCCATTTCACCACCCAACTTCTATTACTGTCATAGGTGGTTGCTTTATCTACCAAGTTCTCCATTCAATAAAAAATGCGTTGGAATGAAAAAGGTAAGGTAACATTTCCAATTTAAATTATGAAACTAAGCTCTAGTGGGATTTTCTAGCAACTACATGCAAGGTTAATTCCCACAAACCCCCTCACCAATTCCCACTCGTGGTATTATAATTTGCATAAATTGAGTTCTCATCATGTTTCATTAATGAAAAAATCAATTACACGCATATTTTTTATGAGTTGTCTCATTGAATTTATCATAATGGAAACACATAAATGTTGATATAAACAATACCACATAATTAATTATAGTTTTACTAGGGGTCAAAATGGGGTGTTACACTCTTCATGACTAATCTTTATTTGTCCTTGTTGTCACTAATTTTGCAATAAGTGTGTATTCCAAGAAAACTATTAGATACATTTCATTTCTATATATGTAACATTTTTTTCAACTTTTGGAAAATATGTACATCATCAATTTATTTTTTCAATTAAGGCTAAGGGTCCTTTTCTTCCTAAAATTTGAAGAAATATGAAGCTCTTATCCAAAATCCAAGCTTTCGTAACTATTATGCTCTAAATTATCTTTTTGATGATTGTACTCATACTCCATTCCTAGAATAGAGATAAAACTTATAACTCTTATAAATCATCTTGTTTAGATCTATTTCCTCCATTTTTATTAATAGTACATTCAGGGTTAAAGACCAACTTCTACAATTTGTAGAAGAAAATATAGTGAAAACCAAGCATAGATAACAATTATGATTGTGAATATTCAACTAGATTCATATTGATAATCTAATGTTACAATATTTTTTGCAACAATGTGTAATCATAAACTTTCCTCTTTTGCACTAAATTGTCTAGAAAATAAATTTTTTTTTTGGCCAAAACAACTATCTTTCTAGTGGAACAAAACCAGAAAACTCCATTAGAACAAAGTTGTCTAGATTGCTAAAGATATCAAATCTCAAATGATTTTTTTTTTTTTTTGTAACATAGGGTCCCTTTATTTATTTTACACACACACACACACATAGTTCAATCTCTTTGACTGCTATGATGGGGATCTAATATCCAACATCCATTTCCTAGTGCACATGTCCTCCATGAAACAATCAATATCAATGCTCATAAATGATTGGGGAGGTTGAAATTTCCTCTACAGTTCCCAAAACAACTTCTTTACAAGCATTCTTCTCTCAATGTTTATGGAGGTTGAAGTGATATTTCGAAAACCACTTCAAGAAAATATGCAAATTTATTACCATTTGTAGGATCACCTATCACTTTGATGACAGCAACAAAAGGATTTATCCATTCTGAATGCTTATTATTCTTCCTTAGTAAACCACTTAAATTTTTTTGTTGACCAACCTACCACTATATACCTAAACCCTACCTCATGGTTTCCACCTATGCACATCGACTCCACCTAGTAACAAAACTACACATCCATGTCACCCACCAATAAACATTACATGTACACAGTCCATGTAATCGCACACACACACATGATTCATACACTATCATGGATACTAGATAGTTCATCTTAATCGTACACTATCGTGGATACTAGATAGTTCATCCTAATAGGTCTATCAAGGTAACTAAAATATGTACTATGAAGAGTTAATTCCTTTAGATTCCAAATATGTTAGTACTGATTTTTTCATTTATGCATGTAATAGATAAAATGTGAAGAATAGATAAAATTAAAATATGAATGCACACCAATCAAAATGAATACCAAGGTATCTCTGGAAAACCCTTTTAGGAAAAATCCCAACTCGAAAGTGAAGCTACTCTACTATTTTTTTCTGGAATAGAAATGATGCAAGTAGAAAGGAGAAGGAACTCTTTATGGAGCTACCTGAGACCTGTGGCCCATGGGATACTATAGGACACAAACCCCCTCTATTATTATCTCTTTCTATACTCTCTTGGCTAGTATGCTCTACCATGGAAAAACATGCTCTCGAATATGGAAACACTTTTCCACCTAGTATCCTAGTTATACACAACCTAATATCCATCTAGGGGTTAAGATTGACTCCTCCATTTCTCAACTAGAGTTACAAATTTGAGTCTTCTAGAGTCTCCTTCATAGTCTCCACATGGCTATCCCCTTTTCCATGAGTAATAGTGCTAACTTGGCATCCTCTCGAATCATGGTAGACAAAACAAGAAGGTCAAATTTAGAGTGGCATAACTTTTGTATACAGACTTTGTTCAACATATTTCTCACACAATTGGAAAGATTTCTAATTATAGAAAAAAACTAAGGGTTTTGGCACAAGTGAGATTTTTTTGAACCTAGAAAAATTTATTTAATTCCTCAAACTACCTTTGCAAAGTTTCAGACCCAAATTTTCCAAACTAGTAATCGCTAGTAAAAATGGCCCTGTAAGTCGATTCCTCCAATTTTTCCACTCTAAGCATCAATATGAATGACAAATAGTTTAATGATCCAATCTAGATCAATATATTCCCAAAAAATTCATTGGCACCATGAATTTTAGACTTGAATCCTCCAATTTGATCCCCAATTAAATGCTTTGCTCGTATGAGAGAATTTGATGCCATTGCACCAATTAAAACTCTAAATTTCATCCAAAATTAGGGATTTTCTCAAATTTTCTCTATTTTTCCTAATTTAACACAAAACCAAGATGAAATTTTAATAATTATCATTTATAGCTCTTCCATATCAACATATAACTCTATCAACACACATTTACAAGAAAAAGCAAAAAAATTCTCAAGGGAAGGCCGTATACATCATTTTCCCATTATTCTCCATGAGGCATTTTGTTAAACACATAATCTACAAACGACATTTTTCCCATCTTTTATTAAGGCATTTTGTTAAACATTTTACTAGCAAATTATAATTTCTTCATATACATATTGATTTCTATCCCATACAACCCCAATGTTGTAACATGTAGTTTGGATATTGTTTTGTAACATACTTAGCAACCTTTATCCTATAGTGAGGTTATGGTATACTCCATAACCACACCAAATTCACACTTATTGTTTCTCTATTGTTAACTCATTAACAAATGCAATTAACCATGAATCCATAATTATAAATGTAGGTTAATGTAATAAATCATAATCGAACAAACTAGAACTAAATTAATACATTACATTAACCATAATAAATCAAGATAATTCGTTAACAAATTGAGAACCACTTGTCTTATGGAAAATTTTACCGACTAGGAGCATAATAAAATATTCATCTAAACTATAGGTTCCTTGTAACACCTAATCTCTCTACAATAGAGGCCACCCTTGAGTTAAAGTTATGAATTCACTAGGATGAAGTTACATATTATTAGTTCTAACTCTCTTCACATAGCCCAATTCCTGAACTTTCACATTCTATTATCCCTTACAACTATCCCAAACCAAAAAACCCTCTTTCTCCCCTACTACATAGTTCTTTAGGTTATCCCACTGCCTTTCAAGCTCCAACATAGAGTAGCTAGGAAATCTCATTGTGAGCATTTTAAGGATTATCAACTGTAAACAATCTTCCTAAACAACAATAATTTCCCTTACAGATCGCCATAATTCCCTCTTAGTTTCGTCATAGTAGTTTTCCATAATTTTATTACAACAATCATACAAGAACTTAAGTTTATAAATAAAAACCTAAGCTGAATGAACATGAACAATCCCTTGCATTGCTAAAAATCATGGAACATATTTGCATGCAAGGGACATACCATGTGTTTTCATGAGAAGTATACATATCTCTCTTTTGACCACTAATTTTAAGGTTAAAAGGGCTCAGGATAGCCTTTATAAGAAAAAAATTTAATAAAGATAAGGTTAAATAACTTATGATAGTAAAAAAATATATTATTCTCCACTTAGGCCCTTATACCTTTCTAAGTTCCCACTTTTGGAATCATAGATCCCCGTTCTTTTTCCCTTCGCCTTCTAATTCATGTGATGATTTCATTTTTATCACAATTAAATATGTAATTTTACATTTTTCATCATTAAGATTTTATCCATTCATTATGCACCCACACACACACATTACTAGTTAGGGGATCAAAACTGGAGCATTATAGCATTGCAGTTTTATTGATAACTTTGGTGACATCATTTATGATGGCCACATGGAGATGATTTCTTGCTTTGGGAAAACGTTTCTTAAGAGGATGAGAATTATGCATCATGGAGGAGGGCATCCAAACCTAGAAAACATAGGGTAACTCGAATTTGTGCATGGAAGATTGGATTTGGCTCAAAGATTCCTATGTTGCAACTATGTTCATGTAAGGGGGGGGAACTTGTGGATTACATGGCTTATGATGATTGATGGAACTCACAAGAGAATCATTAGACACACCTTATGGATTTTCATTGCATTTGGAAGTCTTTAAAGTGGATGACATCCCTTTGGAGTTTGATGTATGTACCCTTGGAGTGGTTCTCCACATGTGTTATTGTATTTTTTTTATAAGGGCATTGACCCCAAATGTGTTGTTTTCCTCCTTTACCTCTCATACATATAAAGGAATAAGGATCCTTTCATAACATAATACTGCAACTCATTTACACTTATCACACTAGTGTTAGAGATAGGATCAAGTGGAGCACATTACTCTCTCTCTCTCTCTCTCTCTCTCTCTCTCTCTCTCTCTAAATCACTAGGGGTTTCTTATTTTATTATATATATTATATCTAGAATTTAGAGATTCATGTAATGGAGCCTTTAAAAGGTTGGGAGGAACTCTATTGTAATGATCCAAGGGGATATGAATGGTGAAGGCTCACTTGGATAGCTTTCCTAGGTTTTGTCCAAGGGATATAATGAAATTCCGTTAGATGGGTTTTCCCAAGGTAAATATTATTTTCATTGTATTTATGCTTTGTGTTTTGCTGCTAGTTTAATTTTCCTCTATGTAAATATTGTTTCTTTATGGCAAAATTTCCAATTTTCTATCAAAGCCATGAGTTGGCTTCAGGGGATGCCTATGTTGACCTATCTTCATGATAGTAAGGATGATTAAGGAGAAGAGGCATAGCATGCTAATATAATCTGCATGGGTGTGAGGATTAACAAGCGTATATACTGTGAGAAGACCCCAAATAGATATAGTATTTGTGATTCCTAAATAGGGGCAAGTGAGTAGGTAGCAACATCAAAGAACAAGAGAACCCCATGGAGCATGGCAATAGAAGGTGAGCTTGAATTCCTCTTCGAAGTCATGTTTGGTAAGGTGAAGGTGCATGAGATTCGTAGGTCAACACAATTATAGATCTATTATCAGGATAGATTGTAGAGTGCCCTAATCAATCAAGATAAAAAGTAGAGAGTTTTCAAAGCCTTTTAAAATGCAACAATGACTATGATAGATGAGGGCAGGGATGAAGTTAGAGGATACACCTTGGAAACTTCAATGACTTAGGATCATATTGTATTTTTAGATGGCTACTAAAGTATTCGGCCAGGGGGTACATAAGAGCCATATACCATGAGCACACACATCGTAAGCATGCAATCCATGTTTTTCACCATTGTCCTTAATGGCATGGGTGGCCATAGGCACTACAGTGCTATGAATGGGGTTGCACTAGATCTTATACATGGTGGAAGTGTCAAAGCAGTAGAAAAAGCAAGTTGTGGAGTTAGGTGGGGCTTTTCTCTCACGAAATCAGGTGGCGAATAACACCCTAGAGCTCCTTTTTCAGAACCTCACCCTGCTCGATGAGAGAAACCCTAATGAGTTAGTTGTCATTTAAAACACCTCAACCATGAGAAAATGATTGAGGTTAGCCCCATAGTGTTAGAGTCTCTCTACCATAAGTTAAAGTTTTTATGGTGGAGTTTGACAAGAGGCATTCCCACAAGTTTGATAGAAATAAGTAGTACACCATGGATATTTTTTCCATCTCATTGAAGATTAACATCACAAACTAGTGTTGCCTCGTGAAAATGAATGAACTAGAAATTTTCTTCCATCCTATCGTAAACCCCAAGAGTTAGAACAAAGGGAAAGATGAATATTTTGCACAACGGATTCAATAATTTTTTCAGTTGGATACTTGAGGAGCATAATGTTGTGGTGTGTAATGGAGGAGAGAAGAAATATATTTTTGTCTCTAAAAAATGATTTGTTGGATATGGTTATAGTAGGAATCGACATGTCTGCAAGTATAGTGGAATGGATTGATGGAACATGGCTATACAGAGTAGCACTAAAGGACATGGAATTGTGTCTTGGAAAGGAAGAAGCCTAGTTGGATGATTTTTCCTTGGTAGGATCATCGAAGTCAGCTCTAAAGAGGATAAAATAAGGCTTGGAGCATGTTAATGAGAGAGGATGAGAAAGAATAACAACAAAACATAAAAAATTGTTATAATGGAGTTGAAAATTTTATCACATGAAAATGGGCATACTACTGTAAGACCTAGTAAGACATGTGTACCCTTGGGAAATTGTTGGTAAAGTATAGTGTTAGACTTAGGTGATAGGGGGCATGTTGGGTTAACAAATATCTTGTGTATAAACTTTTAGGGGCGTAAGGTCTAGAGTGAGCAAGGTTTAATCACTTGGTTGGTTTGGTTAGATTTGGTCAAGGCAAATCCCAAGTCAAGGTTTAAGGGGAATTGTTAGGTAAACTTGACTTGGGGAAAGAGTCAAAGTTGGCCAAGTCAACGATAGTGGTTTTGGGCCAATGGTTTTTTGGTTGCCTATGGTTTTGTGTCTGTGGAATTAATGTAATAGAGCCTTTAAAAGGTTGGGAGGAATTCAATTGTAATGGGTCAAGGGGATGTGAAAGGTGAAGGCTCACTTGGCAGGTTTGGTTGCGTTTTTTCCATGGGATCTAATGGAATTTTGTTAGATGGGATTCCCCCCAAATTTGGAGTTTTCCTAGGGTAAATATCATGTTCATTGTATTTATGTTTTGTGTTTTTTTGTAGGTTTAATTTTGCTCTCCATAATTGTTGTTTCTCTCTAGTAAAATTTCTACAAAATGGCCTTCTAAGGTAAGGAATTTGAATTTGTTTTTTAGTGGCTACTCATCTCATCATTGGGAGTGCTAGGAAAGGATGACATATTGTTAGTAGCATGTGAGTTTGAAAGAAATACAACAATAAAAGTTGTTAATATAAAAACCTTTATATAGGTTTTAGTCAGAGTTAGAGTTCACATCATTGTTGAGCATTATATTTAGGATAGGAACATTTGCATATGTTTAGTATGAAAATGTGAGAATTAGTTCAATATATTTTTGAAAAAAATATTTTCAAAAATTAATTCTAATTTTGAAGAAGTAATTCCATCAATATAATTCACTTTAATAAAAAAAAGTGTTATTTTTAACATTTGATTCTAAAATTGTACCTAGACTAAGAGTAATCTTAAAAATATATTATTCAATAAAAATATAAAGGCAACACAAAGTAGAGGGAAAAGACACACTAATCATTCATCAGGATATTATTTTATAAAGGTGAAGAAAGAGGTCGAGGAAAGGAGAAAACAATTGAATAGTGAAAATAGTAACCCAACTATGATTATGTGTTGTATATATTCGCAAACTAAATTATGTACAACCATACAGACACACCATATAGATCCATAAAATTGTATGAAAAAATCTTATAGTCCATATAATAGTATGGACAGAGTCATATTGTAGGTTTCTTAGACTAGCCTTACAGTTTTCTCAATTAAAAGGCAAAAACCTTGTTTATGATGTGCCCTTATATGTTTTGATTCATTAATGATAAGTTGATTTAAGGATATATGTTTGTGTTGCATGTTTTATGATTATATTGTATTTTCCAACCATCTGTTATTGGTGCATTTCTCATATTTTTATTTATATTAATAAATGAATTCAATATCTATTTATTTAATTAAAAAATCATGAGATGACGATCATTTAAGGTTTGAAAAATTTACATGGTAACATGGCTATTATAATTAAAAGATCAAAGACTGGAAGTTTGTGAGTATATCAGGGATGGAATCACCTAGCCTCAAGTTTGAGGATATATTTGATGATGCCTCTGTTTTTCTATCTTGGAAGGTTAAGGTTAATGTCTTGTTGGAAGAGAATGATGTTTGGGACATCATGAAGGATGTGGTGTCACCATCAACAAATCCACAACATTTGGCAACCCATAAAAATAAAGACGTAAAAACCAATTAGATGATCATGGATGCCATTAAATATCCCTTTATCCCTCACATATATGAAAAGAACACAACTAAGCAGATGTCTAATGCATAGGTAAGCGTCTACCAGAGGTGAACATTAATAGAAGGATGATCTTGTGAAATAAACCAAATCCATAGAGATGACCAGATCTGACAACATTGGCGGTTATCTTATGAATATCACATAAATTATTGATCAACTTGTAGTTTTTGGGGAGAAGGTGGAAGACATCAATTTGATGATCATGGCACTGAATGGATTTCTAGTTTTACTGGGAACCATTTGTCCAAGGCATTTTTACTTGCAAAAAACTTCCTAATTTTGAAATTATGGCATGGTTGTATCCAAGAGGAGACTTGAATGGAGTCAAAGGAAAACAATAAATATGGTTATGAGAACCTAACCTTATTCGTTCAAATGATGAAGGGAAAAGGTAAAGGTTCCAGTAAGGTTAAGGGAAAAAGTGAGGATTCAACCTCACATCCAAGAATGGATTGGGGTAAAATGAAGTGCTTTATTTTATATAAGTTTGGACATTATCCATCACAATTTCCAGAAAATAAGAAAAGCAAAGGAAACATCAACAAAAGTTGGTAACATCCTAATAAAAAACTCAGATAAACAAGTTTGTTTCCAAGTTTGAAAAATAATTTTTATTGGTATATTGTCTTTCTACAAGAAAAAGTTTGAGGAATTTATGGTACGTGGACAATGGGGCATCTCATCATATGACATCAACCGAACAATTGTTTTCTAGTATAACATAGCAACACTAAGGAATACAAGTTGAGCTTGTTGATGATGCCAAGTATTTAGTATTAGGAGTTGGTGATATTTCCTTCTAGCTCCATCCAGGTAACATTTTAGACCTTAATGATGTGTTATTTGTTTCAGGTCTCAATAATTTTTCTTGTTGTTTCAGTTATGGAGGTTAAGGGATTTGTAGTAGAGTTTAATAAAATACAAGTCTTTATTTGTCTAGAAGAATCTATCCTAGAAGAAACACAAGTAATTGGGGTTAGAGAAGGAATTTTTTATAGAATACAACATGAACTTTTTTGAGCCCCAGTTCATGGGAGTAAAGCTTGTGAAAGTTATTGCATAAGATGATGGGACACTTATAGTATATAACATTATCTATTCTGAGAGAGATATTCACAGGACTTCCATATTTTAACATTGAACAATAGGAAGTATACAAAGGGTGCATGCTTAACAAGCATGCTAAGGCTACTTTCTCAAGAAGTGATCATAGGTCTAAGGATATTCTTTACCTGATTCTTTCATATGTTTGTGGATCCAATGTTAATAACATCAATTTTGAGAGTTATGTACTACGTTTCCTTTCTTGATGATTTCTCTTGCAAAACATGGATTTATTTCTTGAAGGAAAAGGATAGGGTGTTTAATAAGTTTTAATAGTTTAAAACTCCTATTGATAATTATATAGGAAAGAATATCAAGGTTTTGAAATCAGATAAGGCAGGTTAGTATACCTCCAATGATTTCAAGGATTTTTGCAAGCATGTGGTAATCAAGAGGGAGATGAAAATTTCATACATCCATAGTAGAATGGGGTTGCAAAGTTAAAGAATTGATCCATCGTTGATATTTTTAGGATCATCATCCACGATGAGGACTTTCCCATGTTTCTTTGGGTAGACGCATGCTATACATCAGTTTACATCCTAAGTAGGTATTCATACAAGATCTTGGAGGACAAGACAACAAAGAAGAAATTTATTAGTGTGAATCCAAAAGTGAGTCATTTTCACATGTTTGGTTTTCAAGTATATATTCATGAACCTATGGAGAAAGGACCAAGTTAGAGCCCTCCAATAAGAACAATTTATTGGTGGGTTATAGTGATTTGTTGGAAGTCTCAAAATAAAATATAATGATAGAGATGGTTATCAATGATACATTGTTTTCAAAAAAGTAGGTGTGGGTATTGATATATGTCATCCGTGAAGACCAAATTGAACCAAAAATAAAATTTGAGAGGAAGGAAACATCCCTTATTTTCGGATCTCATTAGAACATTCATAGCCATTATCAAAGCCTTCATTCATGGAAATTTCTATAGTGATTTCTATTTTTGTCAATGGTGAAGGAAGAGGATGTGGTAGTTTCTACAAAGCAAGTAATGATAGTGGAGGAGAGATATGCATATTATTTGTTTTATGGAACTAGTGAATACAGAGCAAGAAATGACAATGGACAAGAGACATGCATATGTTTTTGTTGTATGTAAGAAGAGGTGACATAAGAAGCTATTTTTGTTGAAGACAAACATTTATAGGAGGAGTAATTGGAAGTAACACCCTCTGTGTGATTTGTCTCGAGGTCATTCTCCAAGATGGAAATTTCCCAAATCTTGAAACCCCACCCAAAATGCACCTAAATTATACAATGTTATGGTGATATTTTCTCATAGCTATAACCAAAGCCAATAATGGAAATGTAGATAAAAACAATGGAGGAGGAAATGGAGTCGAGGGTTGTGAAGAAGTTTGGGTTACATGAAGTTTCTAGATCACAATGTGGGAATTATTAGAAGGGTTATCCAATAAGATCCATCTAGAAATCATAGTTGGGTATGGGAATTCCCTTGTAATTATCAAGGCCATTACATTGTCCTTGCACACTCTACATCCATGAAGGGTGGTTTCGTACTCATATATTTATGATGACATGTTTTTGATAACTCGTGGAATTCAATACAACTCATGAAGAAAGGTCATGTTGATTCAAATGCATCTTCGAAGAATTAAAATCTATGTTACCAACAATAACAATGGACCATTTTGTAGAGCTTATAAATGTAGAGTTACCCCACTGGTAAAAGAAGACTAGAAAACATTGATTAAGAGGATGACCAATCATCATCCCCATTGATTACAGAAAGCTTGGAAAACATTGATTAAGAGGAGAAAGAATGCTCATCCCCATCAATTATAGAAATATTGGAAAACATTGATTAAGAAAAGGAAGAATCCTTGTTTCTAGATAAATTTATCCAATAGAGAAGGGGAGTGAAGTATCAAAGCCAACAAGTGGCCAAGATGGAGAAGGAATTATATAAGAAGGTGAAAATTCAAGTCAAAGAGACAAAAAAAATTACTTTTTTAAAAATGTGATTTTATCACTAATTTAAAAAGAGAGTTATTTTAATTGTAATGTACATGAAGGGGAGAAAGTTAAGCTTTATTTATTATTTTCTTGAGTCCATAAAATACAATAAAGGTAAAAAGTTTAATTGGTCATTAAAAGTGACTCGAGAACATTTTTTAATGGTTATATACGTTGAGGTAAAGTTCTAAGGGTATGGTCAATGGTTGTATGTTATTGAATAGAAGTGAAAATGGTGCATGTTCAATTTTACTTGATATTCTAAGTTTTTTTTTCAAGTCATTGTAGAAGAATCTGTTAATGCAAGAAGCCATAAGTTAAAGATAACGTTAAGTTGAATTTCAAGTGTAGTCAAATAGAGATACAATGAGATTAAGTCATGTCATAGTGTATCAATAAAGTTTTCTAAGCGAAAGTTATGGGTTGTTTTGTTAGACCTTGATATCACTCCATCGAATAACATTTATGTAAATAGTACAATTGAAGATGAAAATATTACAATGGAAGATTTATATGAAGAAGTATTCGAGAAGACTATTGATGAAGAGAAAAGAAGATGAAATTTCAAATGACTAAAAAATATTGCATATTTATGACGAAGGAAGAAGACAAAGAAAGTAGAATATAGACTCATGGACATGAAAAAAAAGAAGATGAACTCCTAGAACTCCTATATTTAAAGAAATGGTGTGATGGGAAGAGAAAGAAGAAGAATGAAGCACATAAAGAGAGAAAACAATGTAGTGGAAGAGAAAAGAACATAAAAAGGGAGATGAATATAAAACATAGATAAGAGGAAGGAAAAGAAGCAAGGTAAAAACAAAACTACCATGTGTTCAAAATTGATATGTAGATGTGGTGGATTCAAGAAAAATGGCATCCCTAAGCAAACTAATAGTCATAGTTAAATAATATTTTGATCTGGAAAGAAATGGCCTTGATTTAGTGTTTCTATAAATGGATAGATTATTGCTTTAAATTGAAATTTATGTTGCTGATTCAAATAATGTTGATGTAAGCTTGATAAGGCAAATAAATCTACATTAGAAGGTTTGTGGTGCAGCTTTGGAAACCATTTTGTATTGCCGGGTTTGTAGTAGGCCAAACCACATGATGTAATGTATGTTTGTGGTAAATTGAAACCATTACTATGTCTGGTTTGTGGTCATCCAAAACCATTTGTATGTTTGTGGTAAACTAAAATCACTTGATGTAATGTTTGTGGTAAGTCAAACCACTTGAGGACTGTAACATTTAAGGGTAAACCAATATAAAATGAAAAGATGTAATGGTTGTGGGCCATTCACAAAAACCTAGAGTTATGGTGGTTGAAGGGCATCCAAAAAATCCCATTTGCGTAATGTTTGAGTGGGTTCCAAAGAAATTTCCTAAGATTTGGTTATAAGGAATGCAAATAAAATTTGGTATGATGTTTGATCATGATGTACGGGGAGATAAATTATTTTTACATTTTCATGTATAAGATATAATTCATTAAGGAAAAATTAGGGAATAAAATAGGTCTCCTAAGGAAAATAATAAAATAAAAGTTCATTTTTTTAGGTTTCTCTGGGTATAATTTGAAGAAAAGATATCCAAAATATGCTCTACAGTTTGATTTTTAAGTTGACATTGGACCTATCATCAAAACAAGATGCTTGAGAGAAAAAAATAAAATGATAAAATATAAATAAAGATGGAGAAAAAGGAAGAAAGATAAAATCCAACTAACTAATCTTAAAAACCTAAAGCCAAGAACAAATGAAATAGAAATAAATGAATGAGTTATTTTTTTTTAATTAATTATTTAGTTAAAGATTAAGAATTAAAATATTAATAATATTTTGATGTAGAATATACACGTTAATGAGATATAAGTATATTAATATAATATAGTTATATTAATCTATTATTAAATTGTTAAAATTATTCAATTTATAAGATAATATGTTAATATAGCAAGTTAATATTAACGAATGATATTTGTGTAATATAGTATGTATTATACTAATGTATTGAGTTTAATGTATTAATATAAAAAATATAGTAACAATGACATATATAATAGATTATTGTATTAAAATTAATATGATATACTTAATAAATAGTTATATTGATATTAATGTAATACAATATTATTAATATAATCATGACATATGCAATAAATTTTAAAAATGTAATGGATGATTAGCATTAGAGATGAGGGATGAGATGGAGCTAAATTTTACTTACCTTGATTTCACTATCCTAATTGAGGTTATTAGGATGTTTTATAATTTCTAGCCTTTTTCTAAACCTTTTTCTAAAGTAGTGATTTTCTCTTGAGATAATTTTAGTGTCTTCAAGGCAAATATGATGACTAGAACAGAAGGAATGTTCAACAAGTTTCAAGGCAAATATGATGACTAGAACAGAAGGAATGTTCAACAAGAGCAAAGGAGTGAGTGTATTGATTCTTAATGTCTACCCCATTCTCCTTAATCCTTACTTTAAACAATCTTCTAGTTTAACCAATGTAGCTTCTTCCACAAGAGCAATTGATTTTGTGAACCCTTTAAGTTACTGTTGGCCAATTCTGTCTTTAATTGATTTCATATTTTACCTTATAGTTTCAAGTGGTTTGAATATAAAACCAATATTCCATTTTTTGAGAACCTTAGCAATTATGTAAGTGATGCCACATATGTATGGAAGATTAGCCTTCCTATAGGATGGTTGTACTTTCTTTTCTTTTAGAGGAGGTGGGGATCATATTTTTTTTTCTTTCTTAATGGATTTAAGAATGTCCTTATTTTTATATCCAATTTCTTTGAAGATCGTAGTAAGGTGGTTTAATTCTTCATCCAACTATTATTGTTCAAATATTCAAACTGCTCTTAGGTCTAAGGTATTAATAATCCCAAACTTTTGAAGGGGATAATGGTGAGAGTCATCGTGAAGGTAGCTATCAGTATGAGTATTTTCTCTAAATACATGATGACCAAAGGTTCCATTTTAATGTTTATAAATTAGTATGTCAAGGAAGGGAATGCAATTATTTTCTTCAAGTTCCATTGTGAATTTTATGTCTTCGAATATTCCATTAAAATGCTCAAGAAATTTATTGACCTCATCCTTACCATCTTGCCACTTGATATTAGTATTGTCAACATACCTTTTCCATATTTTAGATTTTAAAGGGTAGGATTCCAATGCTTTATTTTCAAATTTTTCCATGTATAGTTTAGCAACAATGGGTGATAAGGGGGAGAGTCATTGCAACACCAGTGACTTGTTCATAGTATTATCCTTGGAAGCTAAAGAATGTGGATCAAAGACAAACCTCTACAAGCTTGGCAGTTTTAGCATTTGTAACATCAAATAGAACCTTGATGGCTTCTTCTAAGGGAATTTTTGTGCATGATAAAACCACATCAAAACTCACAATTAAGTCCTTTATTTCCACTTTATCATTCTTAATGATTTGGACAAAGTCATAAGAATGCTTAATGAAGGATCCAATATTCCCAACCAGGGGGGCTTAATCTTCCTACAACATATTTAGCTAACTCATATGTGGGAGAGCCAATGGTATTAACAATAGGTGTTAGTGCAATACCACTTTTATGAATCTTAGGGAGACCATAGATTTTAGGTGTTATCTTGGAGGTTGGCATAAGTCTCTTCTTAGTTATTTCATCCAAGTTAGAGTTATTAATTACTTTCTTCACATCTTTTTTTTTCCCTGAAAGAAAATTCATAATTTCATTATAGGTGAAATTACATGCTGTAAATACCCATGGGCGTATGTTGTACTGTGGCCGAATTCCACTGTCAAAGTTTAGAAATAATTGCAATAAGACCCTGAGGGGTGTATTATGCTGGTCCAAGACCAAAATAAAATAAAAATGTCACCCGGAAGGTGATGAATGTTTTGTAATATATATCATTTACATCGATTTACAAAAATTGCATAATGAACAAAATTTATAGGCAAAAATTCTGAAAATTAGGGGTTGTCCCCCCTCTAAAGTTCCCTGTCAATGTATGGCATGTGGAAGTATCGATAGGTTCTTGCTGGTGTGTATTCTATGATCATCCATTATCCTAGAGGACGATTCATCGCTTCTTTCGAAAGCTTGTCTGTGCTTTCATTTTGCTCCTCGTAGATGTGAGAGCAAGAAATCTGATCAAAATATGTTTTAAAAAAACAATTTTGTCCATAATAGATCTCAGTGTGTATGCATTACAAGTAGCAGTGTTGTTAAACCAGTCAATCACATTCTTTGAGTCCCCAAAAAATTGTAATTTTCTGCAATGTTGAAGGATAGCAAAGTAAATCAGGTGTTGGAGAGATATCAGTTCTGCATGATTATTTGTTCCATGGCCTAATCCCATACTAATCTGGAAGGAGTGTGATTCGGTGAGATGGAAGATGATGTCACCCCCACAATCATGTGGTTGAGTAGCCCCATCAAAGTAGGCCCAAGGAGTTGACTTGTCAATCTACTCTTGTCTTATAATCCTGGGTCTGTTGAAATTTTCCTCTATAGGTAACTCCTCAAACACCGACCAAATTTTCATAGGGATCAGATTCTAGATTATTGGCTTGTCTTAAGAGATTATGAGATTACACTTGAGCCAAATATGCCATGAGACCAGAAGGGGAAATTTCTTATTTTTTTTCTGTTGCTACTCCCCACCAAGTGTCCCATGCGATTAGTAAATCAGCTCCATTCCATCTCATGTTCAAGTTGAGAGTTGTAAGAACTTGTGTCCATATTGAAATTGTAATGGGATAGGTGAGGAAGAGATCTTGTGTCGATTCCTCCTCCTGATGGTAGAGTACACACCAGGTAGGACCGGTGAAAGCCCTTTTTTTAAGATAAGTTCTAGTGGGAATTTTGTTTTCAAGTATGCTCCACATCAGAAATCTTGTGCGCATGGGAGATTTCAATTTCCAAAGAGACTTCCACCAGCTTCTTATGCTTTTTAGTTTAGAATCAGCAACAATGATGTCGTAGCCCTGTTTAGAGGAATATTGGCCCTTTTTTGAGTGACCCTAAATAAGTTCATCATCTTCATCTTTTAATCTAACATGTGATTATGTGAGTGCTTGGAGAAAATTTTTCCATGTCCTATCCCATTCAATGGGAATGTTCCAATTTTGTTTGGAGAGACAAGCTTGGGAAAGAAAGCTGGAGTTTTGATGATCTTTGAGTTGTTCAATATATCTTATGCCTCTTCTGTTTAAGTAATTTATTAGCTTAGGTGGGAGTTGATAAGAGTTCCCACTTTTGGTCTAGGGATCTATCCCAATATGAACTGATGCTCCATTTCCAATTTTCCATAAGATTCCATCCTCTATAATGGGAATTGTATTTAGGATGGCCCTCCAAATAACCGAGATGCCCTTTCTATTCCAGGAGGGTCGTCTTATCTAGTCAATGATAGATAAAGACCAAATGTATTTATGGGTGATTACCTTCGACCAGAGACTTTTTTGTTTTAATAGTAGCCAACCCTGTTTTGCAACTAAAGCCTGTCCAAAGGTAGGGAGTTACTTAAGTCCCCAGCCTCCCGATTTTTTTGGAGTGGTGATTCGGTTCCATTTAACCCAGGCAAATGGTTTCCCTTCCTTTCTTCCTTTCCAAAGAAATTGACAGCAAGCTTGTTGTATTCTGTGAAGAATCCCCCTTGGGATCCAAGCCAAAGACATCCAAAAGACTGGAGTGGCTTCCAAAACTAATTTGATAAGAATTAATCTTCCAGCCCTAGACAGGAATCTGTGACACCAACAATTTATTCTTTTGTCTACCTTGGTGATGAGCCAGGTCCAGTCAGCAATTTTGTATCCATCAGGCTTGAGTCTAAAGCCTAGATACTCCAATCCATCCTTTAATTCATTGACTTGAAAAGGAAATTTTTGAAGTGAAAGTTGTATTTCCTACTGGGAGCATTCCAAGAATGAGATGGTAGAATTTCCCCTATTGATTTCCATCCCCGTGGCTCTGCTGAAGAGATTTAGCACCACGTTCATGGATGTGGTGTCTTGAACACTTCCACTTAGAAAAATAAGAATATGATCCACAAAGAGGAGATGAGTCAGATTGAAATATTTAGTAATCTCTAGTCCCCTGAGTCTCCCCCTTATTTTTTCAAAATCAATCAACCTACTCAGACTTTCCATGACTAGGAGAAAGAGTAGAGGGGATAGAGAGCAACCTTGTCTTATGCCCCTATTAACATGAAAGGTGTGAGTGGCTGACCCATTGATGAGGATAGAAAATGATATTGAGGAGATGCAACCCATGATCCAATTTGAGAAAGCCAAGGGAAAGCCCAAATGAGTAAGGATCATTCTTATATATAACCAACTGAATTTGTTGAAAGCTTTTGATAAATCTATTTTAAGAGTCAATCCTTTGAGCTTCTTAAGTTTTGTTGAGTGAAGGGCCTCCTGGGCCAAGCCAATAGCATCTTGGATATGTCTGTGGTGAAGAAAAGCAAATTGTTCCAGGGAGATGTGATTAGACAAGATGGGCTTTATACGATTGGCGATGATTTTGGATATAATTTTATATAGACAATTGCAAAGAGAAATTGGCTAGAAGTCATTGAAAGAGGCAAGGGAGTCAGTTTTAGGGATCAGAGCTAAGTAGGTGAAATTAATAGGGGCATAGATATCGCTAGATGTCCTACTTTCTTCTATGATCGCAAGTAGATCCTGCCCCAGAAAATCAAGAAATGTAGTGTAGAATTCAACAGGCCATCCATCCGGGCTTGGACTTTTGTCCTTCTTAAACCATTTAAGGGTGCTCTCAAGCTCCCCCATAGTGACAGGTTTTAGAAGGTCTTCAGATTCATCATGTGTTGCCATCACCAGCTTGAAGCTAAATAGCTCTGCTTCTAAGCCTCCAAATTTCTTCTTTTTCCAATAGGATCTTTGCTTTCTATGTTTCCAGATTTACTAGTTGAAGATTTGTATCATTTGAGAGGAAACCAAGACCCTTTTCATCTGTTGGATAGGCAATTTGTTCTTCTAAATCCTTCAAGTTCTGTTCATCTCTCACTTTTTTCCTTTTTGACTAGTCCAAAGTAAGTGTTTTGAGTTTTTTTAGGCGACCATAGAAGTCAGCAGCCATTCTCTGCTCCTTGAGAGGGGGTTGAGCTTTCCAAAAATCTGAGACAAGTTTGATATAGTCTGGGTCTTTTAAGTATCCAGAATTAAATTTGAAAGGGGCTCGAGGCTTTTGAGAAGGGCCTGAAATTTGTAGAAAATGGGTGAATGGTCAGATAGTCCTCCTGTGCCAACCCATTGCTTGTATAGGGAAAGGGAATGGAGGAAATCTTCATGAATTAGAAATCGATTCAGCCTCCTTCCCAGGGCAGCCTCACCGGTTCTTCTATTATTCCAAGTAGGCATTTTCTTGTTCATGGGCACATTGATGAGTCTATGGTTTTCTAGGAGTATGCCCTTCTGGTCCGTAATAGGGTCAATTTGAGAGTGATGGCCCCAAGATTCCTCGTTCCCTAAAGAAAAATTTAAATCACCTCCGATGATGGTGGATCCTGTAATAAGAGGGTTGACCAGCAAGGAGTGCCAAAAATCAAGTCTATTCTAGTTTGGAGCATATATGTTTATGATTCGTAATTGAATCCCTAGGTCACTCGCAAATACATCCATGCCTAAGAACCCTTTCCCACCCCAGGATGAAATCTTCACATCTTTTACAACCTTATAGATATGGTTTTTGTCAAGTTTCCTATAGCTACCACAATTGAGGTGTTCCTTCATTTTATCGATGTAACTATCCTTATGATTTTTCTAAGAAAAAAAGAAAAGAAAACTTCCTTTCTTCAATTGCATTCTCGACTTATCTCCTTATAGGTTTACTAAAATTTCAAGTGTGGGCACTAATTAGATGTAGAATCTAATTATGCATCCAATAAGTTCTCACATTCGAAATTTGAGTAAAGTTTAAAGGATATAAGTAAAAAATATGATTCAAAAAATAAGTTTCCTCTTTTCTCTCTAAAAATGTTTACCCTTGAGGAGGACATAATCATCATGATTCCTATTGGTTATCTCGAAGTTTATTTTGTTTGTGCATTTTCATTAGAGGTTCATTTTTTACCTCAAAATTTCCCTTATGTGAACATGAAAACAAAAGACCAAAGAAGAAAATTTCATAAGGTAGAAGATAACAAAAGGTAGTGAAGGAAAAGAGAATATAAGATGAAGATGAATAAGAGACAAGTTCAAAAGAGAATTGAATATTTCTACTGAGATCACGAAGATTCATTAAGTAGAAGTATGAAGGAATAATTTCTACATGTGATGTATAACAAATTAATATGATGGATTTGTAATGTGTAGACCAATTGTATGAGTCTATCTAACAATCAAAGATGAGAAGAAAAGAAAGATGCTAGGAGTAAATATTGGTTGAAAGGTTCATATAAAGATTTAAGGAGATACTTTTGGATGGAGATACTTTTGGATATAGTTATGGGCATTGTTGAACTAAATGTCCCATTATGACATAACTGCTATGGTTACCTAAAGCTATATAAAGGGACAATTTGTACAATATAATTGCACATGGGAATGATTATTTAATATAATTTTCCCTTTGAGGATTTCTTGAGTGTAAATTTTCCATGTCCCTTGCTTCATAATTGGATATTAAGACAACAACTTCAAAGTCTTATATGATCTATATTCTAGCACAGAGGAAAATAGTAATAAGTAGGGATGCAAAGTTTGTCGAGGACTTTGAATCCAGAAAATCATATGATCCCAATCTAGTGATAGAATATGAGGAGTAGGAAGCTCCAAAGGTTGAGTCAAGGTAATTCAAGACAAAATGAATTTCCAATTTAGGAATTCAACCTTCAAGTGGGAAGGAGACACTAGCCCTTTCTAGTTTTTTCAGGAGACCTTGATGGTTCACACATCCATTAAGGGATGCATAGGAGTATGTTGAGGGACCCAAGAGAACATTCAAGGAGATTCAGACTCCAAATAAGTTTCCCAACTATATGGCATTGAAAAGCAACATCATTGATTTTCCCTAAAATTTTCAAGAGGCAACAGCCCAATAGGCATGACAGGATACCATGATGGAAGAGTAAAACTCCATCATGAAGAATAATGTTAACAATATTACTGACTTAAGGAGAAATTTACAAAGTTCTCATTTTTTTGGA
>APFE030150772.1:145230-190468 GCA_000404065.3 Pinus taeda | reverse complement strand
AACAGCTAGCTTTTAACCAAATATATATTATTATTTTAATAAATGACTCCCCACCTGTAATAATTAATAATATTTTACTTATCTTATTAACTAATTTACCAACAACTAATTTTCAATAGCTTATTTTGGGCAACGATGCATCCATGCTATTTATTCCTTAAGATCAATTGATTCACGTTAGTTGATTCGAAACATCAACCAAATCCAGATAAGAAAGAAAGAAGAAAGAAATAAATTATTTTAACATCCACGAGGCTAAAGATAGCCTATGGGACAGATTGCTTCTTCATCTGCTTGATGTATTCGGGCCTTTTTCTGTGAAGCTTCAAAATAAATGCTCCCATCTTCTCAACAAACCCCTCGCTAAATAGATTATCCCAAGAGCTAGCTACCAGCATATCTGTATAACTTTCCCTGTTGTCTTTGAAAGCCTCACATTCTAAAATGAAATGCTTTTCTGTTTCCACTTTTATGGAAGAACAAAAAATGCATACTCTTTCCTCCCACACTTCCTTTGGCCTTTTCCACCACCCTATTTCACAACGGCGTTGATGAGAATTAGTCCTTAATTGAGTAAAAAGAATTTTGGCTCTCCAAGAGATATTGGCCTCTATGTATGCTTTTGGTTGATGACTATGAGTGGGATTAAACACTTCAATATGGTAATTTTTCTTTCTTCCTAGCTCCTTATACCAAGTACGCTTGTGAAACTTTTCCATAACAAAAGCTTTTATCTCTTTGTTGTTTATGGGACGTGCGTAGAAGCGAATACCCCATTTACTAAACCATTTGTTATTTTGTTGCATCCAAGTTTTTTGTTCTTGCACAATCTATCATTAAGTACAACCTTAGGCCATCTACCCTCTTCCATTTGCTCAATTTTTTTTAATTACCTTATGACTCACACCATAGCAATTGCTTCAATAGGAGCAATCCCTATTTCACTTAACAAAATATCATAAGGAACTGCACTTTTAATCTTAAATTTGTTTGTAATCAAACACTTCTAAATTTTCTCAATTTGTCTCCATTGCATGTCGGATGTACTGTTGGCCCATAGTTTAAAACCATAGAGAATCACCAGAAAATCACTAGAATCCTAAAAAGAGTTTGAGTGGTTTTCTAGTTCCCTAACTCTGCCTCTCTACACCTATTTGGAAAAGCATAAAATGCTTTCCAACCCCCCAAAGTTTTTTTCTTTCTACAACCATTCCAACTTAGATTTTTGTTGAAGTCAATTCCAAGGTATTTGTAATCCACAACTTCTTCTAGAATATTGCCTTCAAAGTAGAACCTATGCTAGTTATGTTTTCTTTTCTTAGAGAATACCACTACTTTTGTTTTGCTGATATTGACATGCATCCCAACCCTTCTACAAAAATTCTCAAGGGATGGTAAGTGCTCTTGCAAAGAAAGAGCCAATTTAGCAATCAGAATAAGGTCATTTGCATACAAAAGAAGCCTTATAACAAACTTACCCTAATAGATACCATCACCCCTTATGAATTTAACCACTCTTCAAGCTTGTCGATATATAAACCAAAAAGGGTAGGAGACAGTGGGAAACCTTGTTTCACCCCGATATCACTTCTAAAACTTTCAGAAATGCCTGTTGAAGTTCTAATTTGTATTTTCACCTCTTCATACAGCCTATGCATTGTTGCTCTCAAATGTTTAGGAACCCCAAGTTCCTCCATTCTATGCCAAAGCTTATCCTTAGGAACTGTGTCTAACGCTTTTCTAAAATCAACAAAGCAACAAAATACTTCTTCCTTTTTCTCCCAAAATTTTTCAATGATGTGCCTTAAAGTTATACAATGATCAGCTCTGGAATATTTAGGTCTAAAACTTGCTTGCCCTTTAGCATGCTTATCTCTTTCTTCTACCCACTTGCTAATTTTGTTTTCTAGCATTCTTCCAAATAGCTTTGCAAACAAAGGGTTTATCATGATGGTCCTATAATTAGAGGGATTATTGACGTCACCGCTCTTGAAAAGAGGTATTACCAGACTAGTTGTCCAATCTGTGGGGAGCCCTTATTGTATGATGTTGTTGAATATTTTTTTAATGTGAGGTGCAAGGATATTTGAGCCCCACTTTAGATATTCTGCTTGGAGTTCAACTAAGTCTTTTGCTTTTCCAACACCCAACTTCTTGATACCCATCTCTACCTCTTGTACCGTGTAGAGTTTAGTATCAGTGCTGACCAAGGGGGAGGGTCAACCTTGTGAACCTGCTCATAAAGTTGTCTGACATATTCAAACCATTTAGAAGTTGTAATATTATTTCCAATTTGTATATTTTTCGGTTGGAGCTTCTTCCAAAATAATTTGGGATTATTTTTCCCAAGGAAGATTAGTTCTTCCCTCCTTAAAAACATGAAATCAGATTTTTTCTTGCTTAATAACTACTTGTAAGATTTGAGCTTTATGTTATCCTTGTTTGACTCCTTCCACATTCTCCTTGCATTTTTGCATTCCTTGTCAAACCAAGCATTAATTAGAAAGCAATTTGTTTCAGACTTCTTAATTTTTTCTCTTTTACACTTTGCAAGTGCGCATTGAATTAAATGTGTTAATTCATGACTACGAAGGTTGTGAATTGTAATTTTCTCCTTCTCGAAGAGCCTTTCTAGTGCCATTTTGATGGTATTACAATTTTTTAGGGGCAAAAGAATTATGCTCTGTGGGAGATTTTGTTGGACATGCTGAATTTTTTACTCTAATTGTTTATTTTCAATCCAAGAGGAACATAAATAAATTGGCTTGTGATCTGATTTCAAGTCCCACAGCTGATTTCTAATCAAAACTTCCTCCATTTTCTCACACAAACCATGCGAGAAAATTACATAATCTACCACACTTGCTCCATTGTAAGTACTGCAAGTGAAATTACCAGACTTTGCCCATCTAGTCAAGCCCAGTTCTGCGAGGGTTGTTGGGGACCCCATGGTTTTGTTTATGGTGTTGGGGCATGGGGTTTAAGCGGAAGGGGTCTCTACATCTAGGGGGAATTATAGGGGAATACCTCCCACTTTTAAGTCTATGTTATGAGTGTTGGTAATGATGTTGTGGGATGGTGTTTAAGTGTAGGGGAGTCTGCATATGATGTTAATTCATGTTTCTTTGTAGGTAGAGGAAAGATTCAATGATTGTTGTCACAGGTGCACCCTCTTTATCACTTCCATGATGCCTAAGTAGTGTATGAATTTTCAAACAGGGGGAGCGGGGGGAGGTAGCAATCTGCAAGGATAACGAAGGGTGAGGCTCTTTGCTCAAGATTATGTTGCCATGTATTTTAATGCAATGTCGTCAAAGACAAGAATAGAAATTTTCAAGTTGGAAACTCAAGTTGGGATGAAGAGGCAATCCTACTCTGATTTTGAAATTATGGATGAAGTGTTTACCTAGATTCTGAAACCTAGACATACCAAAGGTAGGAAGAAGTAGTATTTGAACTCAATGGCTTTACATTGGTAGGTGAAAATTTTGTTGGGGTTGCTTTTGAAGGACAAGTAGGTTGAGAGGTACAACACCTTTGCCACCTTGGAAGACATTAAGAGAATGTCAAGGAACCAGCAATTCACCTTGAATAAATTAGATGCAAGGCTTGCTCATGTGGAGGGACACTTGCATTGTGATTTTAATATTGTCGAACCTCCATGATCGAGTGTTAGAGCCGCAACGACTATCTCATCTTCTGAGTCTGAATGACTCATTATGTCTTTCAGTTTCTTTTAGTTTTTTTGTTATGTATGTTTGTTTTGTTCTTAGACAACCAAGAGTGTGGGCTTTAGTATTTACTATTATTATATGAATTTAGTTGTCATTTTGAGTTTTGGGGGCATGGAGCCTATAAGGAAGTGTTGATTTGAATCCATAAGAGTCCATTGTGAGGAACAAAAAAAGTCTCCAATGGCTAGCTGCTAAATATGCAATCTAATTGTTTGATATACAATGTTAGTTTAAAAATATATTTTTAAGTTTTTTTTTAATTTAATATTATTTTTCGTTTATTTTTTCATTTAAAAAATATTTTAATGCTGCTTTTTTTAATATAATCTTTTTATATATGTATTTTAACATATTTTATTTTATTATTATTTTTATATAGCTTTTTCAATTATTATTTTTAAAATATTTTTTTAAAATTCCTTATCATTTTTATTGATTTTTTTTTTTCCTTTTTTGGAAAATACATGTTTTTAACTATTATACCTACCATACCTCGATGGGGGTATGTGCCCAAGAGGAGGACAACTAGATAGTTGATCACTTCTATGTGGAGACATGACTCAAGGCTTAATGCAAGGTGGTGGAAGGGTAGGTGAGTGGCCTCCTAGTATTGTTTCATTTACTCTACAAGCATGTGAAAGTCGAATCTCTCTGTGATGGTGGCAGTATAGAGAGATGGGTTTACATACTTGAGAAGGTGCCCAGTTGGACCATTAGGAGGTTAAGTCATTTTGGAGAACAAGCTTTGTGGCTCTTACATTATACTAGTGGGGGTCTCGAAGGAAAGTTGATGCATGTTAGTTATGATGTAGATAAGAATACGGGAGACTCCGATGGATAGGTCAGGCCTAGAATCCAAGATGGCAGGGTTCTATTGGTAAGTATTCTCATCTTTTTTTTTTTGTTCGTCCTGGTGCGTTAGCCGTTTGGATTCTTAGTAAATTGGTCTTGGAGAAAGTTTTGCGTGGTGTGGTCGACTGTGTTGATATGGTGGACTTTGCATGGGGTTCTTTAGGGTTTTATCACTTTTTACGTTGAATATTCTCCTTTGAATTTTAGGACTTGCCATATTTAGTGTTCTGGGGAATTGTTTCTCCCTCCCTTAAATTTTCGGTTTAGGTAGAAATTGTGTTACTTTTTAGGGTTCCTAGCGAACTTCGGAGTGTTGTGGGGCTCTTCTTTTTGGACATGGTAAAGGAACTACCTCCCCATCCATGTCAATGTTGGAAGATGGCTAGGGGACTTTGGCAGTGGGGGAACTACCTGTTGTGGAGGAAGTTATCATGGTTGTGTGTCTGGTGTGCGGCTCCACAATGACCAGAAAGGAGCTAGTGGATTGAAGTCTAGCTAGGGGTGGTAAATCTTAGATTTGAGAGTGAGTGGTGGTTTTGGAGGGGGAAGCTCCTTATCATTCCTTACAGTGTGGGTAGAGGTCACCTAGTCAAAGGGTTGGTGCACTCTTTGGGAGGTTTGAAGTGGTTTAAGAGTGGATGGAAAATAATCTATTGTGTTTGTGTCTGGTGATTCTTTGGTGGTTTAGGTGAGGTCGGAAATAATATGAAGTCAGCTCCGCGATCTTCTCATTTAGCTAAAGTCTCCCTTGCTCTACCTCACTGCAATGGGAATGTTCGGCGTGGGAGCGTGAAGGTTGGGCATGGTTGTGGAGGAGGTAGGCATACTCGAGGGGTTTGATGGTCATGGTGATGGAATGAACTGACATAGTGGAAGGGGCAGTAGTAGGAGCTCTGCTGGGCATGGGCATGAGCGTGGGGTCCTCCTCGTTTTGCAGCCCCATCCAGGACATCAGTGCAATCTGTTCAGGCAATGTTGGAGGCTTAGGATAAGACTCGCTAGGAGGAACATGAGACTATGATGGAAACACTCCAACAGCTGAAATACTTCCAATGCCACCTTCATGAGCATGTGGTTGTGGTGTGGTGTGGCCAAAATCTGATGTCAGAAAAGATGGACTAATTGGAAGGCTTGTTGACTCATCTTGAGAAGCATGTAGACTTCTTGTATCACCCTCCTCCCCCCAAGGACAGAGCCTAACAATTTAGCATCCATCACTTCTGATGAGTAGTCATGGTGATTGGCGTGTTATGTATTTTGGAGGTGTTTTTGTGTCTTGGCCTTATCGAATTTGGGTGGAAACCCTTAGTTTATTTTGGATGTTTTGTAATTGTCAGTTACCCATGGTCAACAAACTCGGTCGAGGTGCGACAACTAGTTTTTTGGTATTGTATGTAAAATATTTTAAAATTAATAGAAAGTTTGATTTGCAAAAAAAAAGTATTATACCGCCATAGGCATGGTATACACATCCAATTTTTTGTTTGATTGACTATTATCTATGTTTGACCCCAAATAAATTGAATTTGTCTCATAGTTTAACATTACAAGTTAAAATTTATTATTTTTTAATATTATTTTAATTTATTTATTTAACATTTGATTGGCTACACTCTTATTGTATAATCATTTACATATATATAGTTATATTTTTCACTTGATAAGGGGAAAGTTTCCCTTCCTCACTACGCAAATGGTGGATTGTTCAATTGTAGATTTTGGAATCCTACTAACAAAAAAAAAGGTAACACAATCATTAGAGAAATTTTGAGGTCTAAAATGGGTCTCCTAAGAATATTATAAAATAATAGTAGAAATAATAAAATAATATTAATTACATCATCAAATTTTAGAATGAAAAAAGAAAAAAACTATTTTTAAAACTCATATTTTCAAATTATCTCCCTACAGTTTTACTCAAATTTCAAGTGAGAGCACTTGTTGGATATAGAATTTAATTCCTCATCCAAGGAGTACCCATGTTGCATACTTTCAATAGACTTTGCTAAACGAAAAATGAGAAATACATGAAAAAACGTGATTGCAATCACATTTTTCATGTATTTTTCATATTTCGTGTAACAAGGTCCATCAAAAGTATGCAACATGGATACTCATTGGATGAAGAATTAAATTTTGCATCCAACAATTTCTCATGCTTGAAATTTGAGTAAAACCGTAGGGAGATAAGTTGAAGAAATAGTTTTTTTTAATTTTTTAATTTGCTTACTTTTTTACTCCAAAAATGGTAAATCATCCCCCACGGTTGACATCATCATCTGAATCATATTGCTTCTTATAAAGTTGATTTTGGTTGTACATTTTTGTTTTGAGGCTATTTTTCACCTCAATATTTCTCTAATGGAATTTTCTATTGACTCCAAAATATTTCAAAATTTTCCTGCTTATATAAAATATTACATAATTTTTAATACTAATTTCCTAAAAGCAAAATCCACGAATTACCAACAAGTGGAGGATGCGCAAAAGCCACAATTTACCTGAAAACATGCCCTCAAAGGAGAATAGCTATGTTATTTCTAAGCATTCTGCGAATTATGACTAGTGATGGGCAGAAAAGGTTACAGCCGAAGATGTCGAAAAAAATTGGTATAAGAGAAAGATGGTTGATTAAGATATAAATCAGGAGTCATGTTCTCTGAGAAAAATATTGTCTTTCAGGGAACGATCAGTAAATGATTTCCCTCAAACATGCATTTTCTAGGGAAATGGCCATCCCCACTATCAATAATTCTCGGACTGTGGGATCTTCAAATTTTACGAGTACTAAAATAAATATATCTCCAGCGACAAAGATGTTAAGCTACATTCAGATCAGAGTGCATTGATAACAGTTGGCCTAAGAATTAATATTAGTCTAAAGCCTCACGCTCGTAGGGGTTTTGTGACTGATCCCCAAAGTGTTTATGCATAGGTGGGTTTACTAGTTGCATGCAAAGAAACAATGCAATTGTAATTTTATAGACAATTGCTCGATACTTGATGTTTTAACTAAATTTTTCAACTCTTTGGATTTTGATTTTATAGAATCGACAAGAAAGAATCAATGAATGGTTGAAATTATTACAGAATCTAGTTCCAAATGGCACCAAGGTATGCCCTTCATTTAAAAGTACACATTCAGGTTTCATGGCTGAAATTTCAATTGCCTTAAGTTGGTCAAATCATATGCATCCAATTTTTTATCAAGTTGATATTGATAAATATGGTAATGTTTGTATTAAATAAAATGAAACCCACTGGTCAGCTCTACGAAAGAGAGTCTGAACCAGGAGAGTCTGGCTCTCAAAATTCTCTACATTGTTCAGACACATTACACATTAAATAGAAAAAATGGTTTTAGGTAAGTTAGAACAACATCCTAAGAAATAGAAACTAATTCCTATCCTGAGGTTACGTGAACCAACTCTACCTATTCTAGGATATTCTCCATTATCTCCAACACTCCCCCTTAATGGAGAATGGGTTCACATATATGCCTAACATCTCCCTAAACATTTGAAACTTAACTTATCCAAGAGGCTTAGTGAAAATTTCTGCAACATTATCACATGTATTACAATATTCCAAATGGATTTCTTTAGATTGCACTTTCTCCCTAAAAAAGTGAAATTGATTATCAATATGTTTAGTGATTTTGTGAACACTGGATTATTGGCCAGCTTGATTGAACTATGATTGTCGCATCTGATTGTTGTTGCGACTGTCTGTTCTTCCCCAACATCTTGGAGAAGTCTCCACAACCAAACTGGCTCACACGTTGCTGCACACATGACTTGATACTATGCTTCCGTTGAGGACAAAGAGACTATGTTCTACTTCTTGCTGCTCCATGTGATCACCCCGAATCCAAGATTGAATGCATAACCTATTATGGATCTGTGATCATCTACATTTCCAGCCCAATATGAATCTGCAAATCTTTCCAATCTAACATCAGAAGAGTCGGTGTAAATAATTCCATAATCTACAATACCTTGTAGATACTTTAAAACACTCTTCGCTGCATTGCAATGGCTTTCAAGTGGCTTAGACATAAACTGGCTTAGCACACTGACTACATAAGCCAAATCATGTCTAGTGGTGGTTAGGTAGATTAGACTCCCAACCAGCTGTCTGTAAAGTGTTACATCTGCTGCTTTTGAGCCATCTTCACATTGCAATTTGATGTTCTACTGCAATGGTACTGGTGTAGACTTACACTGATCCATTCTAAACTTTTCTAACAGGCCTTTAACATACTTTGCTTGGGAAAGAAATTTTTGTCCTGAATCTCTCCAAATATCAAGAGCTAAACAGTATTTGAGTTCACCAAGGTGCTTCACCTCAAACATATGTGACATCTGTTGCTTGATTTCATCAATTAGATATGTAGCATCACCTCTAATTATCAAATCATCTACATATAATGAAATCAACACTACGTACCCTTGTTCATCTTTCATGGTATAAAGAGTAGAGTCATTATTACTTCTATTATAGCCAGCTTGTAGAAAAAATGAATCAATTTTCTCATACCATGACCTGGGAGCTTGTTTCAGTCCATAAAGTGCTTTCTTCAATTTACAGACTAAATTTTCTTTTCCTTTCTGGACAAACCCTTCTGGTTGCTCTAGATAAACCTCTTCTTTTAGTTCTCCATTCAAAATTGCAGACTTTACATCTAGTTGGTGCATCATCCAATGTTTCTTAGTAGCTAAAGTGATTAAGATTTTGATAATGTTCAATTTAGCTATAGGGGCGAAGGTTTCTTCATAGTCTATCCCTTGTTTTTTTGAGTACCCCTTTGCTACCAACCTAGCTTTTAGTTTTTCTATGGTTCCATCTGCATTAATCTTCGGTTTATATAACCATTTACAACCTATGGTCTATTTTCCTCTAGGAAGTTCAACCAATTCCCAAGTGTTATTTCTGATTATTGAATCATATTCTTATTCCATGGCTATTTTCCATTCACTACTTTCATTTGCTTCTTTATAACTAGATGGTTCAACCGCATTCATCATACTAGTTATAAAAGCATTTTCCCTATATCTTGCAGGCATTTGAGCTTTCCTACCTAATCTCTTGAGTGGTGGGGTGGTGGTTTCAAACCTTATTTCATCTTGTTGCTATTGTTGTTGTTGTTGCTGTTGATGTTGCTGCTATTGTTGCTACTGTTGTTGTTGCTATTGTTGTTGTTCATCCTCTGCCTTTATCTACTGCTGACCCTGACCATTCTCTGCTTCTTATTTGTCAAAGTATGGAATGTCCCATCCATCATAGTGCTCATCATGTTCTTCATTATCCTGTTTGTGGAATTTAACATCTCTACTAACAAAGATCTTGTGAGTAGAGGGATTAAATAATTTGTATGCTTTATATGATGAACAATACCTTATAAAAGTACACCTGATGGCTTTTGAGTCTAATTTTCTTCTATCTTCCTTTGGTATGTGGGCAAATGCTTTACATCCAGATGTTCTTAAGTGTTTTACTGCAGGCTTATATCCATATAGTGCCTCAAAATGAGTTTTAGACTCAAGACTTCTTGTAGGACTCCTATTTTTTAAATAAACTGCAATATTCACTGCTTTAGCCCAAAAACCATTTGAAATATTCTTACCTTTTAGCATCCTTCTGGCACATTCCACTAGTGTTCTATTTTTCCTTTCTGTTACTCCATTCTGCTGTGGAGTATGGGGTACCATAAACTGCTGCAAAATTCCATGATCTTCACAATATCTGATGAGCTCATCCTTCCTGTATTCTCCCCTTTGATCAGAGCGGAGAATTTTTATCTGTTTCCCTATTTGTCTTTCAATCATATTTTTAAACTACTTAAAGTATTCAAATGTATGACTCTTCTTAGTTAAGAAATACACGTAAGAGAACTTCGTACAATCATCAATAAATAGTAGGAAATATAGTGCACCTCCTAATGATTTTGTCTGCATGGGTCCATAAAGGTCTGTGTGCACTAATTCCAGTATATCCCTCTATTTCTTTTCTACTCTAATAGGGGATTCTTCTCTATGCATTTTTCCTAATGTGCAGGCATCACAATCATTATGAACTTGCTTTAACATAGGAATATCTCTTACCATTTCCTTATTTTGTAGTAACAACAAATCATTATAGTTAATGTGGCCAAATCTTTGATGCTAAAGCTCTTCTATAGTCAGGCTCGCTACTATCAATGCTCGAACTGGTGTAGGTCTCACATCCAACTTGTACAGTCCTCTTGTTCAGATTCATGTAGAAACCGTCTTCATGCCATCTAATATATCTTTAATGTAACAGTTAGATTTTAAAAATTCAACTTTCAAATCTTGATCTGTAATCATAGATATAGAAATCAAGTTCTTTGTTATACCAGGCACATACATTACATTATAAATTTGTTTGATATTACCATAAGGTAGAATAATAGAAACTTTCCCACATCCGTTAATTTGATGGTTTCTGTCATCACCTAGGTAAATCTATGCGCCTTCATTGATTTCTTTAAAATCCTCGAGCCTGTGCTTATTCCTTGTCATATGTGTTGACACTCCTGAATCTACATACCAGATGTCTACATCAACATTTTCATCACGATCTGCCATGAACAATCTTAAATTCTACACCTGATCACCATTTGTGAGATGACCTGCATGTCTTTTTGGCTTCTGTTGTTCTTCATGATATTTCTTTTTCCTACACTCCCTGGGAATATGACCCAATTTTCCACAATAAAAACATTTGGTTTCAGAGTAGTTTTTATTGGGATGCATACCTTGAGTTAAATTTGGCCTTTTATGTGAGTTTGTTCCGTTTTGCTGTTGTGGACTCCATTTCCCTTTGTAGAAGTTCTTCTTCGTCATCAATGCAAGATCGGCACTCTGGGGCTTCAGAGATGATCTTCTTTCTTCTTCCTGCATCAGTATACCTGTTAGCTCTTCAAAGTGCGAGATCCTGTCTCTAGCATTTATCCCAGTGATGAACATCTAATAATCATTAATGACACCATTCATCGTAATGGTTACACGATCTGTATCGTCAACTGTATGACCAATGTCTGACAATTTGGTTTTTCAGATCCTTGATCCTTGCTACGAATGAAGCAATTGTTTCATTCTCCTCCATCTTCATGGAGAGGATCTTACTCTTGAGGAACAAAAGATGATTTGAATTTCTGATCTCGTACAATTCCTTTAGAATTCCCCAGATCTTGTTAGCTGACTTACCCTCTCTGATGTGTGGTATAATGTAGTCTTTCACTGACATCTTTAACATTGTCCTTGCTCTACTTTCTCGTTTCTCCCAATCTGGGATCGATGTTGATCCAGCCGCGGGCTTCAGCTCATCCCCATTCACAATCATCCAAGCACTCTGCGCTTCTAGCAAAGTATACATCTTGAACTTCCAATTTGCATAATTGGAACCATTGAGCTTGTTATGCTCGTTCATGCATGCTTCAAATATATTATTATTCATCTTGGCGATTTAGAAAAAAAAAAAAAATCGACAAGTAAAAGATGTTAAATTTACCCCAGATCTGTGACAAAGATAGATCATTGTTCTTTAATGTTGTTTGATCTCACAGCACACTTGCAGATCATCGTGGCTTTCTTCTCAGCCTCCAGACAACCTTCTGTTGTCAGCTACAACCTTGTTCTTGGCTTCCTCATGTAGCTTCTCTAACAACTTCAGCCTTGTTCTTGGCTTCCACACACATCCACAGCCATGTTGTTGGCTTCCACAATCGTCACAGAATTGCATGTCTTTTCTATGATGTCGTCGCAGCTATACACTTCTTTCCTACAACAAAAATTGAATAAAATATTCATGAAGGAGCTATAGTGACCTTGTCGTAGAGGTACACTTAGAACCAGTGATGATCTTGGAATCGTAGCAATTATCCTCCTCACAACTGCAATGATTTCGGTTCAAAGAACCACCCACCAACCAGCGTACAGGTTCCTTAACCCTAACACTCTAATACCATGATAAAAAAGGTAATGTTTGTATTAAAGAAAATGAAACCCACTAGTCATCTCTACGAAAGAGAGTTTGAACCAGGAGAGTCTGGCTCTACAGAACGCTCTACATTGTTCATACACATTACACATTAAATAGAAAACATGGTTTTAGGGAAGTTAGAACAGCATCCTAAGAATTAGAAACTAATTCCTATCCTGAGGTTACGTGAACCAACTCTACCTATTCTAGGATATTCTCCATTATCTTCAACAGATATCAGTGCAATGCTTGAACAAGCAATTCAATATATCAAGTTCATGCAACTTCAAATCAGGGTGTGCATAAAGTCTTATATTTTAGGATCCATTAAAAACATATATGTAGAATTCATGAACATTTTAGACAGGAGGCTTCTTTATAATTTATAAAGAGGTTTTTAATTAGTTTGTTGCTTTTTCCATGCTTGTGGCTTCTTAGCTCTGACTTAATCCTTGATCATAAACTTGTACATGTTAGAACCAATTTAATATAACATAAGATTAAACATTTTCCTTAATCAGGGCCAACATGCCATAGTAGAAAGGATGATTAGCTAATCTTGATAGGAATTTCCATTGGACTGCATAACGTTGTAATTTTTGTCAACGTACAAATTGTAGGAAGAACCTTTTCCATGTCAAGTATTGAAAGGTATAGATCATCCCAACTCCATTTTTCTCTGCAAAAGAAAGCAATTATGTTTAAAACAGAAAGCCATTTGAGAGATAACAATAAAAATTTTGTTCCATATTTCCCTACCTTCACTGCCATAGACACATTTGCATTCATCTCTATATCAATCATGTACAATGCCCGTGAACATTGTAGGAGACAAATAGTTGTGAAAAACAAGTTTCTTGGAATTGACATCTTATTCAATTGAAACTAATTTTTTCCATATCAATCTGAATGAAGCATTGCCAAAGAAAATAAAATTATAAAGCTTCATTACAACCAATGAGATTGGGTGCTCACCAAAAAACACCATTTTAGCACAACATTTTCACTTTCATGTATATTTTCTTATGAAGGTTTTAATTGGTCAACTTGTACTCTATTAGCATTCCAGACTCCGATTTAGCTATATTTAAACTAAACGACATGTACTAGCTACTACATACCACTTATTTAGTTTGTTAAATAAAATAAAATAAATTGTATTACATCATATATATGTGTGTTCGGGGCAGTCAGAAGGGGGGTGGAGTGTTTTTTATGATTTTGTGTATACTAATGATGATTTTACAAGCCATAATTAAAAAATATTGAAATTTTAGTGTTCCATTAAAAATAGATCGAGTTGTGTTCCACTAAGATCTCAAAAGAGCTATAATTTTAGCCTTTGAAAAAAAATCTCTCTTGATAGAATTACTCTTTGATCTAGGTGTTGATTTTTAACTTAAGTTTTTCATGATCATGATTTTGGTTTTAATGTCATGGCCTAAAAAATTTGGAATCTTAACCCTAAAAAAGGGTGATGCAACATCATCACTCTTTGATTTTGAAGTTTTTTTTCTTGTTTTTTACACAAAATTAAGGATTTTTTGGGCTAGAGTTCTCATTTTGAGCTTATAGTTCTTGATATGTGGGTAAGAATGATTATTTCTGACATTGTTTAAATATGATAGGGGAAAACAGTTATGAGTTTTAGGTGGCTCTACAAGATTAGACATTCTATAGATGGTAACATTGAGAAATGCAAGATGAGGTTTGTGGTGAGAGGGTTCTCCCAAAAAGAGTGAGTGGACTATGAGAAGACTTTTGTTCCAATCACTAGGTACACTTTCATTAAAGTTCTTGTTGAAATGCTATGGAAAGTGTAATATAATACAAGTTTGTACCTAATAATTACTTCCTAATGAATTTTTTTTGACACAAATGAGAAGGATTTTTTATTAATTTTGCGCCCGGTCACAACAAGATACTCGGAAAATCTACATTTTGTTCAAAGATACAAAATCTTCAAGAAGGATTGAAAGAAGAAACTCAAATTTTTTTGATAAATTTTTGCTACATTCCTTCTTAGAGCAAAAACAAATATTCAGCAATAATGATTGTTTAACAAAATGCATTTAATGGAGCAAACATGGCTTATTGAGGAGGATCTATCGACATCTTGCCTATGGGGCTATTAAGGGCACTACTTGTTGTGCTTCTATTGTCCTCGGTATTCCGTTGTTCCCACGGATATGCAAATTGGTGGCAGACCCAGTCCATCTCATCCTCTGGCTGTCTAATTCTAACTTGTTAGCTCTGCACTTCCTCTATCAAAGATGGAATTATGGCTAACTGTTGGCCAACTTGTTAACAAAGATCATTGATTTCCTCAGGAATATCCAATGGAAAGTGCAGGCAAGAGGTTATAGTGAGTGGGACTATCGAAGGCAGAAACGGAAGAGGAAGTTCCTTGATTTTCCATTGTGGACTGAAAGCCTAGCCTTTGAAAAGATCCTAGTGTCCAAATGAAAAGATGAGAGGTTCCATATGAGGGTTCGCCAATCATCTACACTCTTAAAAGCACAATTTTCGACGAGAAAGCAAGAGAGCAATCGAAAGTACCTTTGGGAAGCGGGCCCAATTGTGAATAGTGGTAAAAAGACGATAACACCTTGTTGTAATCCTTGCGTTTTCTTTGGAGCCACTTCATTAAGCACGTAAGACGACAGCGAGCACAGAACCATAATTGGTAACCTCGACAGTTGTTATTGAAGTTGGCCAAATTTATGACCTAAAAATGTTTGAATCCTCCACCACGTTCTTTGTCGAATTGAGCCAACGATTTGTGTAGATGAAAAAGGGCCCAAATTTTATTGAGAATGAGAGAACCCCAATCCTGATCTTAAGGAGGCACGACTAGGAAGGAATCCTTCTACCTATTAGAATTAGAGCAAAACCGGAATTGAAGGACTAGTAAATCCACCCGACAAAGCACTAGCCATAAAGGTTCCCAAAAGTAATTACGATCCCAATTCTTCGAACATAAGACCGATATCAGCCTCCATGAATTCAAGAGGTTTCCACACTTCAAGAGATGTGGACGATGCCAAATTCATGTGCTTAGTCCATAGGTTGTCCATCCAAATTGGTACGAAGACTGATACGGGAGAGAATTAAAGTCCAGATACAACCTGTGGCACATGTTTTGAATAAATGCTCCCTTTGCAACCGTTCATGAAGCCTGCCACTTCTTGTGATAGGACCTAAGGATGATGCCACCTGGAGAGCGTAGAGTTACCATCCAAAAGAGCCAACTTTGAAGGAATGAAGGGAGGGAATTCACCTCTAGATTTTCCATATAATTTAATCCGTGCCATATTCCATTCCTCTTTTCTATGAATAGGGGGAATAGGAACTTTATTTGAAATATTCATGAATAACTATTCATCGGAGGGAGCCATTCACCTTATTCTAGTTGACATGCGATATTGGCTTGAGCATCAGCGTCATTGTTATGGTCATGGAGGATATGATAATAGGATTTATGTGTAAATTATTCAAGTATCCTTAGATTCTTTTAAGGAGAAGAGATAAGATTGTTTTTAGAAAGAGAGCATGTTTGAAGGAGATGGATTAGGATGAGAGAATCCCATAAAATGATAATGGAAGAGATTTTTTTTTTTTTCTAATTGGAGGCCTAAGTAAAGTCCATACATTTTGGCAAGGTTATTTGTTCTTTAACCCAGTTCCCATGCAAACTTTTTTTTTTTCAGTTCTCCATTAAGATTTAAGAGCATCCCTCCCCCTCCTACTATCCTTACCTCCTAATCATTTTCAAACAATTTTCTCATGTCATTCCTATCATTGAATAATAATAGTCATAAAATATCAATAGTAAATGTAGCAAAAATAGTAAAGATCATAGAAAGACAACCACACACAATAGACACAATTTTTTTCACCTAGAAAACCTAACTTGGGGAGAAAACCTACTAATCTTTTCTTGAGGAGATATGTATTTTAGAAAGGTTTACAAATCATAGATAAAAATACCAATCAAACCTGGTCAATTAGTTGTTGGTCAACCAATAAAACCTCAGAAGTCAATGTTGGTCAACGACCTGCTCAAACTTCCCTGTGGTCAACCCGCACGTGCGGCTATGGTCAACTTGCATGTGTGGTCAAATATGAGGTCAAATTGCGGCTATTTAAATCCTTGCACGTGCAACCTTCTTGTGGTCAACATCAATGAAATTTTAGTCAAACAATAGTCAACTTGTCACATGTGCAGCCTCCAAGATGTTGTTCAAGAGTTTGGTCAAACTTGGCCTTCTTCCTCACATGTGCAACTTCTAGAAAGAATGATAAAATGATGAAGAAAAGATAAAGATGATCTCTAACAACATATTTCTTCTTAGTCAAATTTATCCTCTACTAGAAAGATTAAAATGAGCTTGCTATGTTGTTTATTTTCCTCTCACGTGCTTATCTATATATATAGAGCTCTAATATTGAATGGAGACGCATCAAAGGGCACCTCATCACAAGAAACGATTTCACTAATGGAGCCTACATGATGACTTAACATTAGACTAGAATTGTTTACCCCACTATTGGGTGAAAACCCCCAATCAATAAACAATTTAAACTTGCTCTATAAAAAATATATCACTCCATCCTGGAGCATAATGTGAGCATCGTGAGCCAATATCCCCTAGCCAAATTAGCATGGCCCCATAGGAGAAACACTGCCCTTGGGCCATTCACCCCTAACCAAATCAACATGGCCCCATGGGAGAAATATTTCCCCTAATTCATTAACCCCTAGCTAAACCAGCATGGCCCCATGGGGTGAATGTATCATTCTCCCCTAGTCAAATCAACATGACCTCATGGGAGAATTCATGCCCGATGATGCAAATACATCAACACTCCCTCTCATTGATGAAGACATTTTGCATCATGCCAAGCTTGTCTTGAAAGTATATAAACTTCCCCTTAGATAGAGGCTTGGTGAGAATGTTCGCAATCTACTCGTATATGGATATGTGTTGGAGTTTCATTTCTCCCTTTTGCACCATGTATTGGATGAAGTGATATTTGATCTCAATGTGCTTTGACTTGTTATGAAATATTGGATTCTCCAAAATCTCGACACAACTTCGATTATCACAATATATCAAGGTCATCTCTAATGCATGATCAAATAGCCCTGAAAGCAGTTTTTGAAGCCACACTACTTCCTGACTTGCGACATTGGCTATGATATACTCCACTTTTGCTATATTGAGTGCGACAAAAGTTTTCTTCTTGCTAAATTAGGGTATCATAATTGATCCCAAGTTGAAGCAACACCCCGAGGTGCTATTTTTGTCCAGTGCACTCCTGATCCAATCAAAATTAGTATATCCCTACAACATCACTTCACCACCTAATACATATCTTAGACCATATCCAACTATACCACACAAGTAGCTCAACACATGCTTCATTGCAACCCAATGTACATGCCTCGACTCAACCATAAACTGGCTTGGGGTGTTCACTTTAAAGCAAATATCTAACCTAGTGTTCACCAAGTACATCAAGGATCCAATCATGGGATCCACTAAATATGAATCTGAAGCAAAATCACTTAGCTTCTTCATATTTGTCACCATAGGTGTAGCAATGGACTTTCAGCCCACCATACCGAATCTCCTCATGATTTGAACTATGTACTTCCCTTGTCCAAGGAATATCGCACCAGGTCTTTGCCATATATCCAATCCCAAGAAATAATTCATCAAGCCAATATCCTTCATCTTGAAATATGAAGCCAAATCCCTCCTGCAACTCACATTGAGCCTCTTTGCCCCATTAAGGAACATATCATCAACATATAACACCAATACGAAAGGATCACCATCAACAACCATGAAGTAAAGGTTAGGATCCACATCACTCTTAGTGAATCCCAAACTCATCAACTCTCCATTAATCCTATAATACCATGCCCTGGCTTCTTGCTTGAGTCCATACAAAACATTATTCAATCCGCAAATGTATGACTCCTTCCCATGTACCACAAAGACCCAAGGTTGCTCTATGTACACTTCCTCCTCAATCACACCATTGAGGAATGTAGTCTTTACATCCCTCTGATGTAACCTCCAACCCATAACTGAAGTAATAGAAATAATAGTCCTCATGGAAGTGTACCTAGCGACTAGAGAAAAAGTCTCCTCATAGTCCTGTCCCTCTTCCTGGGAGAACACTCTAGCGACAAACCTCATTTTATACTTTTCGATGCTTCCATCTACTACATGCTTGATCTTATATATCCACTTGGAAGTCACTACCAAATTCCCCTCTGATCTTGGAATTATCTCCCACATATCATTCTTCATGTTGAACTGATACTCCTCCATCATGAAATCCTCCATATTGACTTGTTGCTTCTTCATAATTGGAAGGCTTGAAATAAACGATATGACTCATCAATTTTATATAACTTGAAAACCTATGTGGTCATCTTCTCTCCTTGAAAGTACCCCTAGGAGTTGCATGTCTCTTTACATCCTGCAAAGTGTCACAAAGCTATCCTGGTCGCTTCTTCGTCATTGGAACATCTTTAGGAAGGTCCACTAGCTTTGTTGCCTCTACTAACTCCTTTTAATAGTCTAAAGGATGAAAAATTGGACTAGAGGGATCTGCATCCTTTAGAGCCTCCTAATCCTCACTATCATGTAACAATGCCTAGGCTGGAAGACCTAAGAATCTATACAATCCTCCCTCTTGAACACCAATCACTCATGTTGAGTCTATGCTCGAGCCCTTAGGCCATATAAGAACCTAACCATCTACAAATGCAACTATGTAACCTCTATCCTCCAATGTTGAAATAGAGAGAAGATTCTTCTTCAATCTTGGTATAAAAAATACATCTCTAATGTGTAGATAATATTCATACTCCAGCTGAAACAATGGTGTCCCAACTCCTTTCACTACATACTTGGCATTAGCTCCAAGTTCCACCTGCAATTTTGAATTCTTCTCTATCAAATCATGAGAGAATATTTTGGACCTCTCATGTGCCTAGAAGCACCACTGTCCACCAACCAAGTATCACTACTATCAGTGATAGTGCCTATAAGAGTGGAGAAAAAGAAATATTCTTTAGTGATAGTGCCTATGAGAGTGGACAAAAAGAAATATTCTTTGTCATGTTCATTTGCAATCTCATGAAGTTTAGATTCCTTTGACTTCTTTTATGGTAGATGCTAATCATCATCGTCAACATCGGTGTTGATGCATGTTGTTTTCCCTTCTTTTTCTTTTGAGAACACTAAGAAGCATAATGGCCAAATGTATGACATTTGAAGTGCCTAATATTTGAAAGATCATTCGTCTTCTGATCTTGAACTAGAGCTCATCTTCCACCTATTTTCTTCTTTCGTTTCCTTTGAATTCCTTACATGAGTTGCAAGAGCTTGGGTTTCTTCATCTTGAGGTCTCTACAAGCTATTCTTGGACAAAAATCTAACCTCCTCTTGGACATAATCAAACCATAGTCGATCAAACTTGGGAAACTCAACTCATGCACAAATACCTTGTACAAGTGGATCCCATGAAGAAGGAAATTCATTAAGATCACTGTAACAAGCTCTACATCATCAATGGTATCTCCAATGGCTCTAAGTTGATCTCTCAACGGGGAGACTCTCTTGGGATAAGGGGCAATTGAATATGATATGGACATCATGATACTACATATTTGATGCCCTAAGGATAATTTCTTGCTAGTGTTCTTACTCTCGAACAATCCCGCCAATGCATCATACATCTCTTTGGCAGTCTTCAACTCAACAACACCTAGAATCAAAGGGTCCTTTATGGAATCTATCAAGATCCTCTTAGCCTTTGCTTCATTCTTCTTATGCCTAGCTTTCTCTTCAGCGTCTACTAGTTTTGAGACAATTTCCTTCACATAATTCTAAATATCATTTTCTTCCAAGAAAAGGAGTATCCTAGTCTTCCAAGATATGAAATTTGTAGCAACATCCAACTTGTCTTGTACTTTGAGACTAGGCACCATCTTGATAAGAAATCTAACTTGTACAAGCTGGTGAATACTAAAATATGAGGCTTGTTCAATGGTTGAGCTTCAACAAAGCTCTGATGCCATGTTGAAATTCTATGGCAAATGTAGTAGAATACAATTTTGTTCCTAATAATTACTTCCTAATGATTTTCAAACAATGCTTTTTATGCCACTACTATCATTCAATAATTTTCTTCCTGATAATTACTTCTTAATGATTTTCAAAAAATGTTTTTTATGCCGCTGCTATCATTGAATAATTATACTCAGAAAATCTCAACAATAAATGCAACAGAAACAATAAAGATCATAGAAAGACAGTCAAGCACAATAAACAAAAAATTTCACCTAAGAAACCCAACCTTGGGAGAAAACCCAACAATTTTTTCTTGAGGAGAAATTTGTCTTTCAACAAGGTTTACAAATTATAAATTTATATAAATATTTGTGCCAATATATAAGTAAAAATACCAGTGAAACCTGGTCAATCATCAACTCGTCAAACTAGTAAAAACTCAGAAATCAACACTGGTCAACTTCTTGGTCAAGTTACCTTGTGGTCAAGCATTGACATTTTAGTCAACTCTGCCTGCGGTCAACTCGCATGTGTGGCCAAATCTAAGGTTAAATTGCAAATGTTCAGACTCTCTCATGTGTGGCCTTCCTACGGTCAACTCTTGGTCAAATAGTTGTAGTCAACATTAGTCAAAATTTGGCCAAACAACAATAAACTCATCATAAGTGCAAACTCCAAGATATTGGTCAATGGTTTGGCCAAACTCAACCTTTGTGCAACCTCCAAAATGAATGATAGAATGATGAAGAAAAGATGAAGATGATATCCAACAACATATTTCTCCTTCGCCGAATTTCTCCTCCGCTAAAAATATTCAAATGAAATTGCTAATTTACCTCTCATATGCTTGTTTATATATATAGAGCTCTATTGTTGAGTAGGGACCCATCAGGGGGCACCTCATCACAAGAAACTCCTTTATTAATTGAGCCTACATCACAACTTAACATTAGACTAAAATTGTTTACCCATTGTTGGGTGAAAACCCCCAATTAATAAACAATTCAAACCTGCTCTATAAAAAATAGATCACTCCATCCCAAAGTACAATGTGAGCATCATGGGTCAATCTCTCCTAGCCAAATCAACATGGCCCCATGGGAGAAATTCTGCCCCTGGGCCATTCACCCCTAGCCAAATCAGCATGGCCCCATGGGTGAATGTATCATTCTCCCCTAGTCTAATTAGCATGACTCCGTTAGAGAATGTCTACCTGATGTTGCAAAAACATCAATATTTTTTAGATCTATTGTTTCATTTATTTGATGGAAGATACAACAGATGGATGAAAATGAAACTTTCCTTTATGGATCATTGAAGAAGAAGTGTACATAGAGCAACCTCAGGTCTTTGATGTACATGGGAAGGAGTCTCATGTGTGTGAGCTTAAGAAGGCCTTATATGCACTCAAGCAAGCACAAAGAGCAATGTATTCTATGATTTATGGATACTTGCTTAGTATGGGCTTCACCAAAATTAAAGTAGATTTAAACTTATACTTTATATTTATTTGAACTAATCTGCTTATTTTGGTGTTGTATGTAGATGACTTGTTTCTTATGGGTGTAGAGGTGTTCATTGCGAGGTGTAAAGTAGATATGGGAGATGAGTTTAAGATGAAGGGCATTAGCGTCATGCATTACTTCTTGGGTTTGGATGTTTGGCAAAAACCAAGGGAGATATTCCTTGGGTAGGGTATGTATGCAGTTGAGATCTTGAAGAAATTTCAGATGGAGGATTGCAAACCTATGACCATGCCCATAATCACCAATCTAAAGAAGGTGACAGTTCATATTTAGAGTTGATGGATCCCATGTAGTACATGTAGTTGATAGGTTCTTTGATGTACTTGGTCAACACCAAACTTGATATATGTTTTGTAATGAACACCTTACGTCATTGCATGGTGGCACTAAGGTAGGAGCATTGAGTAGTAGCAAAACATGTGATCATGTCTTTGAGGGGGATAATGGATTATGGTTAGAGATATCTTGGAGATGGTGAGGTGAAGTTGCAAGGCTATACAAATTTAAATTGGGTAGGCAATGTAGAAGATAGGAAGAGCACCTTATGGTGTTGTTTTAGTTTGGGATCAACAGTGATATCCTATTTTAGTAGGAAGCAGCCCTTTATGGCACTTAGCTCAATACAGGAAAAGTGTATGGTAACTAATACAACAACTTGTGAGGCCATTTGGATTCACAAGTCACTTGTAACTTTATTTGATAGAAAGTTGGATCCCACAATGATCTACTATGATAATCAGAGTTGTGTCAAACTCTTTGAGAACCTAATGTTCCATGACAAGTCCAAGCACATAGGGATGAGTTATCACTTCATTCAAGACATGATTCAAAAGGGAGTGGTGAAGCTCCAATATGTACCCATAGATCATCAATAGGTTGTTGATATTTTAACTAGGCCCTTGGAAAAAGGGAAGTTTGAGGCATTCAGTGACAAACTTGGATTGGTGTAGAATTCCTCCTTCGTTAAGAGGGAGTGTTGAATTTAAATTGTACTTAGGTGAGGAATACTCTTAAAAATAGATTCTTCGCTAAAACTATAAAGGCATGGGAAGGTAGAGGGAAAAGACACATTGATTCTTCACAAAGACAATTCCATCCAAAGGTGAACAAATATGTCAAAGAAAGGAGAAAATAGTGCAATAGTGATAAGAGAAATCCAAAAGTGATTGCATATTGCAAATCTATCTGCACAATGAATCTTGTATAACCATACAAATAGACCATACATATTTGTAAAATCCTACAAATAGTTCTTGCAATCTGTAATCATACGGATAGAGTTGCCACAAGTTTCTCAAACATGATTTGCAATTTTCTCATTCAGTGGATAGGAAACCTCATTTTTTAGGTGTTCTTGTATGTTGAGTCATTAATGATAAGCTACTTTGAAGGATAGATTCCATGTTTCTTGTTTTATGCTTCTACTATATTTTCTAGCCATTTGTGTGATTGATGCATGCTCAAATTTAGTATTTCTATTAATAAGTAAATTCAATATCTGATTTATTTAATAAAAAAATATACTACATCAGTCACCTAGGATTTGGAAACTTTACAATCGTCACATGTTAGCAACAACAAAAATAACTTTATTTTCATGGCTAATTGTATTGTCTAAGAGTTGCTTGACATTTTTCTAGAGCAAATATCATTTCCACCTCATTTCATGGTATAGAAACTTATGAATTAACATTATCTCATCATTTTGAATATATATATATATATATATATAATATATATATTATATATATATAACTTTAAATATATTTTACAGAACCATAAAATGAATAAAATACTTATTACAAAAATTTCATCTAACTCAGAAATTTTATTAGAAAAAATTGTTAAGGGAAAATTTTTTCCCTCTTAAAATAAACATCACCAATTATGATTCTTCACATCTAAAAATTAGAGGAATCTAGTAATTATGATTCTTCACCTCTAAAAAGATCACCAATAATGACACTTTATTCCATTAAAATTAGAGGAATCTAGGTAGCAATTACTAGTTCCGCCATCTATTATCAAGAGACTCATAAGTTGTATCACTTTGGCAACAAAACCTTTTTTATCAATCTATCTTTTGATTTATTAAAATTAGAGGAGTCTTGGTCTTCTGCCATCTATTAACAAGAGACCCATAAGTTGTATCACTTTGGCACCAAAACCTTTTTTATCAATCCATCTTTTGATTTATTTATTTTAATAAAGATTATAACATTTAATTTAAACTTCGCTCTTAATCATATTGCCACTCATTCTTTCCAAAATTTCAACAAATGCCTCTCCTAAGCATTCTTTAATAAAATCCGTTGCGGAAACTCTAAGAATTTGATCATTATTCACTAAAACATTTTTTAGTTTGGCATGCCCTAGCTAAAATGATATCTGATTTAAACTTCGCGACTCCTCCTTTGCAAAATTTCAACAAATGCCTCTCCTAAACATTCTTTAATAAAATCCATTGCAGAAACTCTCAGAATTTGATCATTATTCACTTCAACTTTTTTGAGTTTGGCATACCCTAGCTAAAACGATATCTGCTTGCTTCTAATCTTTTAATTTCTCCTTCTCTACTCCAATTCTCAACTGTGTAGGATACAACTGGCTGAAGAATTTGCTTTTCTTAAGCATCGGTGTTCAACTAAGAATAAATCAGGGCCACAGCCTTTGTTTGGCATACCAATGCAGTAGTCATTATTTTGATATCATTTTTTCCCATTGTTTTTGTGTCTTGTTGCTCAGCGGTAGCTACTTAGACAAGTTTTTTAATTGCGTTAAATAGGGTACAAAACCTACAATTTCACCACCCAAATGACCTTTTAGCAAAATATATAACATTTTTTCAGCAAAGGATGATTTATATCCAAGATTGGGGAAGATATGCTGTGTGTTGCTTTTAACTACTCTGCGATGCCGCTTAAAAGATATGTGATAAAATAAAAGCAAAGAGATTCAGCACACAAATTCATACATAATATTGTACTGATTAGCAAATAACCATACACATGAAACACCATTCCAAGCTCTACTAAAAAATATCAAGAAGATCATTAACATAGACAAGAGTCAAGACTTAATGAATATTATATATTGTCAAACTCCATGCTTCAATGAAATTTTCTTTATCTTCTCATGTTCATGTATGTCCATTTTATAGTACTAGCAGTCCTTTGATTACATTGCAATTAAGGAATATTATCAACTATTACGGGATTTAGCAATGCTTAACAACAAACTCCTTATAATTTGTACCTGAGAATTCTATCACTCACTCTTGCATTTAAAAGCTTTGCATCAAGCTAATCCTTGATGTTGGTCTCTTCTTTAACAAAAATGATAGGCTCTATTCTGGATGTTTGTGCTTGCTCATATTGCCACCCATCCCCCAAAGATCTTCACCAATTACCACTCCAAGACCTTCAATAGAATTCATCACAGAAGCTCCAAATCTGGATCATTATTCTCCTCAAATTTTGTGTTTGAAATGCCTTACAGGAACTCCAAGAACCAGATTATTACTCTTTTAATCAAATTTTCTGTTTGGAATGCCTTTCAGAGATGTTATCTGCCTGCTTTCATTTTTTACTTTTAGTAACTCATCTCTGCTTCTCACATTCTCAAGTCCATGAGCTACAATCAATTAGAGAATCCATTCCTTTAAAGTATCACTCTTCAACTAGGAAGAAAGCATGATTCTTTTACTGCTGTTTTCTCCCATTCTAGAAGCATCTTGTTGCTTGACAGCAACTGCATAGTCATGATACTAATTGGCTATATATCTTACAAAATTTAGAATTTTCACCGCCCTTCTAGCAAAATATAACACATGCTCAACAAACGAATACTACCAAACCTGATATCAAAGACCGGATACAATGAGAAATATAAGAATTTGGTAGTAAATACACTAAAAGGATAATCTAATTCAGAGGATGCGAAAGACATGCTATTTGTTGCTTATAACTAGGTTTCCATGATAATGTAAAGATAGGTGACAATATAAAAGCAAAGAGATATATCAATCAATTCAGTATATAACTTTTTACTATTTAGCAAAGAAACATATCATTAAGTGCCATGGACAAGAGACCGTTTGCATGTAACATATTATATACTTAAAATATATTTAAGTATTGTTGTCAAACACCGTGTGGATCTACTCTGTATGCAACTGTCTCTTCTATCTTCTCATGATCATAGATGTCCGTTTTCCACTTTTCATAATGAATCTTTGATTTTACGATTTAAGGAATCTTAGCAAGAACTGCGAGATGAATATACTACAAAACAATCACATCGAGGCTTATAATTCCAATATATAATAACTTACATATAACCTTTTACTGTACATATCCCATAGGTTGATTAGAGCTCCCAAAGAACAAATGTCAGCCCGTGATTTACATATTTGAAATTCAATATTTGCCAAATATTTGACGCAAATCTATACTTGTGTATTTGTTTTAAGAAATGTTCTTTATGGCTGACGCTTATAATCGTATCCGAATTTTCACTCGATATATGTGGACACATGCCTCTCTTTGTCCACAGATGTTATACTCTACCTAACGAAGAATAGTATGCGCACATAAGTTTGAAAGAATAGACATATTGCTTGCTTCGTTCAACTAGCATCACCAATAATCTCCACAAGAACACAATCCATCCTTAAAGTGGTGGAAACGGTGGGCATCTCTCACAATTATTTCTCGCCCAACAATCATGGAGATGAACTTAGTGGCATTATGGCAGTCACTGCACACGCGAAGGTTCTTCGTGATATGGATAGGGGTGCATGGGCTTGTACTGATGATCCCAAAACCAATGGCCAGCTTCTCACTGTGACTGCATAGTCTGTTTTCCTTCACACCCTCCTCCACATCTTGCAGCACAAGATTTGTATTAGGAGCATATCCCGCCTCTTTCATTTGCCCATACAAGGATTCTAGCATTGCATAAATATTTTCAGATTGAGGATGGGTTCTATCTCCCATGAGGAATGTATGAACTTCTCTATTTACCTTAATAAAACTGCATCCTGGTTGCTTCTTCACTTTTTTCTCTTTCATCATTGTCCTTATTTTTGCTACATCGTTCCACATGCCTGCCTCAGCATAGATGTTCGATAATAGTACATAATATCCAGCATGGTTTGGTTCTAATTCAAAAAGGTGTTGTGCTGCTTGTTCTCCAAGCTCAATATTGCAGTGAATTCTGCATGCCCCAAGCAAGGCTCCCCACACACCAGCGTGGGGTTCTAATGGCATCTTTTTTATAATGTCATATGCTTCATCTAGATGCCCAGCACGTCCAAGAAGGTCAACCAAGCATCCATAATGCTCCAGCTTAGGTGCAAGGCCATAATCTGACTTCATGCACTCAAAATATTTCCATCCCTTGTCTACTAACCCTGCATGAGAGCAGGCAGTTAAAACACCAACGAAGGTTATATGATCCGGCTTTGTGTCTGTTTGTTGCATTTGGGAAAAGAGAGCAAGAGCATCCTCACCATGTCCATGAATCCCATATCCCAAAATCATTGCATTCCATGAAACCACATCTCGACTCAACATCTTGTCAAAGACTTGTCGGGCAATGCTTATATGCCCACATTTGGCATACATGTCTACAAGCCCAGTTCCCACAACAACATCAAATCCAAATCCACTTCTCATTACATAACCATGGATCTGTTTACCTTGATCTATAGCCAATAAATCTGCACAGGCAGGCAGAACACTAACAATGGTTATTGAGTTGGGCTTTGTCCCTTGAGCTTGCATTTTGTTGAAGAATGCCAAGGTTTCATGGGGTTGGCTATTCTGACAATAACCAGCAATGATTGCATTCCATGACACAACATTTCGTTCAGCCATTCTTTCAAACAACTCGTGGGCAATGTTAGCATTCCCACATTTGGCATACATGTCCACAAGTGCGTTGCCAACAACAACATCAGATTCAAATCCACTTCTTATTGCGTAGCCATGGATCTGCTTACCTTGTTGTAGAGCAATAAAATTAGCACATGCAGGCAGAATACTGATCATGGTCATTGAGTTTGGTTTTATGCCCTGGATTTGCATTTCATTAAGGAATGCCAAGGCTTCATTGAGACAGTTATTCTGGGAATAACCAGCAATGATTGCATTCCATGACCCAATATTCCGTTTACACATTCTTGCAAACAATTTGTGGGAAAAGCTAACAACCCCACATTTGGCATACATGTCTACAATTGCATTAGCCACGACAACATCATATTCAAATGCATTTCTTATTGCATAAGAATGCATCTGTTTACCTTGTTCCACAGCCAATAAATGCGCACATGCAGACAGGACAACAACCATGGTGACTGAATCTGGTTTTATGCCCAACACTTGCATTTCAGTGAAGAATGTTAGGGCTTCATGGGGATAACCATTTCTAGAATAACCAGCAATGATTGCATTCCATAACACAGCATTTTGTTTGGGCATTCTTTTAAATAAGTTATAGGCAAAGTTAACATTCCCACATTTGGTGTACATATCTACAAGCCCAGTTCCCACAACAACATTAGATTCGAATCCACTTCTTATTGCATAACCATGGATCTGCTTACCTTGTTCTAGAGCCAATATATCTGCACATGCAGGCAAAACACTAACCATAGTGATTGGGTTGGGTTTTATGCCTAGAGATTGCATTTCATAGAAGAATGCTATGGCTTCACGGGGAAGGGCATTTTCAGAGTAACCAGCAATGATTGCATTCCATGACACAACATTTCGTGCAGGCATTATTTCAAACAATCTGTGGGAAATATTAACATTTCCACATTTGGCATACATGTCTACTAATGTATTTCCGACAAATACATCGGAATCAAATCCACTTCTTATTGCATAACCATGGATCTGCTTACCTTGTTTCAAGGCCAATAAATGGGCACAGGCGGGAAGAACATTAACCATGGTAATTGGGTCAGGTTTTACTCCCTGGACTTGCATTTCAGAGAAAAATGCCAATGCTTCATGGGGGTGGTCATTCTGGGCATAACCAGAAATGATCGCATTCCATGACACAATATCCCGGTTAGGCATTCTTTCAAACAATTTGGTAGCAATATTAATATCCCCACATTTTGCATACATGTCTACGAACCCTGTGCTCACAGCAACAGATTCAAGTCCACTTCTTATCACATAACCATGGATTTGCTTACCTTGTTGCAGAGCCAATAGCTGAGCACATGAAGACAGAGCACTAATAATGGTAATGGAATTGGCCTTCATTCCCCGCACTTGCATTTCGTTGAAAAACGACAATGCTTGATGGGGTTGTCCATTCTGAGAATAACCAGCGATGATCGCATTCCATGAGACAACATCTCGTTCAGGCATTCTGTCAAACACATGGCGTGAATTATCTAAACTCTGGCACTTGACATACATTGACACAAGCGCGGTACCCACGAAGACATCCGACTCAAACCCTCTTGCAATGACATCTTCATGAATCTTTTTGCCTGCTTGAAGATCTGATAGGCGGCCACATGCATTGATTACAGAGATAAATACCATCTTGTCCGGTTTTATGCCTGTGCGCTGCATTTGAAAATACATTTTCAGCGCTTTGCGGCAGAACCCATTCTTTACATAATCTGCGATCATGTCGTTCCATGTGAGAACATTGTGAAGTTTGAGTTTGTCTATATCCAATTGTGAACATTGGTTTTGGTTGCCCTGAACGTTGGCACCTGCTGAAACTTCTTTACTCTTCACTTTATTCATCCACCATTGTTTAATTGCCGCTGCAACGACAGCAGAGGTGGAAGTAGGAGGATGACCATAAAAATGAAGATGATAAGAATTAATGTGCAAAACTAAGGGCATATGCAGACGGGTAAATTTGCTGTATTTATAGATGGAAATTTCATTCCTATATGGACATGAAGAAGAAGGCGTAAATGGCGACAGATCCATTCCACACAATGCAATGCAGGAGTTGGTGTGCTACCGTAGCATCACCGTTGTCACACTAATTCGTTAACCTGTAAGATCAAAGGATTCGAACGACGGAACAGGTCAAACAAGTTCAATCATTTTGTTTATACTCCTTTGGAGCAAGTAAAAAAAGTTCAATGGTTTTGCTTATCCTCACTTGCTGAATAAATGAGAAATTTATATCATTGGTATGAACAGAAAACGGATGATTTAGTCATTATTTATCATTTTAATGTTTAGTAATTTAGTCATGTTAAGTGATATAAATATATAGGAAAATTTTATATGTAAATTATTGACCAATAGTTTTATGGAATTATTGCATTTTACAATTTTTTTAATGGTTGTAATTTAATAAATATAGGTGTTTTTTTTATTGATTTAGAATTTTGATTAAATATAGGTGTTTTTTTTATTGATTTAGAATTTTGATAATAGGAGTGCAAAAATTTTAATGACATCATTCATATCAATTTAGAATTTTGATGATAAATTGATTTAATATTGCGCAAAATCTTTAAAGGGTCATTTTTTTTTTTCAGAGAAAAAAAGCGAGATTTTATTATATTAAGATAATATAACTGTCTTCATGAGAAATACATAAAGGTGGCTATTTTAGCCACAGTCTATGATATAGAAGCATGATCTGGAAAACAGATAGTCCAAAAATGAACTTCATATGGCAGATGGCATGAGATTTTATCAATAACTAAGGGGCATATATGCAGCCACATCCTGGGTCAGATATACCATTGTTTATGTGCATATAACAAAATTTTGTCCATTCAAAATGCAGAAATAGGGTCGTTCTTCATAGAGAGAATATCAGAGAAGATGTGTGGTTCATGCAGATCCATAATACATGTGCCAATCAGTCAATATGTTGTCATAAATGGACGATGTGGGCATGACGGAGTCTGTGAATATGTGTGCATTCCGCCATTTCCAAACGGCCCATAGCAGGATGAGGATGAGATAACGTCTATTCCCGGTCTGTTTGCTCCACCATATAAGGGCTGCACTAGGAGAGAGAAAATCAGTCAGTTGAAAATCAAAGATGTTTGATAATACATACCAGGTCTGCTGGATGATTGGGCACTTGATGAACATGTGGAGGTTTGTTTCTTCTTCTGATTTACACATAGTGCATCTGCTGGGTCCATGCCAATATCTTTTCCTGAGATTGTCCCATGATAAGTTCTTGTTGTAGAAAACAAGCCAGGCAAAGTGTATGATCTTCGGTGGACATTTTGCCTTCCAAAAAATGTAGGGGAAGATTGGAGGCTGATATGGAATTCTGTTGTTTATCAAGTGTGAGTAGATGTCTTTGACAGAAACAGGTCTTTTAAAAAAACAAACAGTCCATAATAATTGATCTTTGACTCCATATCGATGGATAGCACTGCCATTTAGCTGCTTTGTGATGGATTTCCATATCCCATCCCATAAATCCTGTAGATTGAGGTCGCGCCCATTCTTCCACACGGGTGTGGATCCATGCCAATCATTGATGAGTTTGTCCCACGTGTAAATTCCTTGTCTCTGTAGCTGTGAGATGAGACCCATTGGTATATTAATGTCGGACTGATTACATATTAAAGGATCGATGCCAATATGAATGCTGCTGCCAGAATATAATTGCCATCTCAACCTGGATATGAAGAAGGGTTCAATTTTGCGCATGCTGTTCCAAATAGGGGAACCAGACCTGGGGCCGATGACTCCACGCCGATACCAGAATTCCACTGGTTTGCCTTTTAAATATCTGATGCGGACAATTTTACCCCATGGGGATGGGGCGTATATTCCCCTCCAAAGAGTTCGGCAGAGAAGCGCTCGTCCAAAGATGCGTAAGTTCAAGATGCCCCAGCCGCCTTGCCGTTTTGGGATTGATATTTGGTCCAGCTTAACCAGATGCATCTTTTGTTTCTTTGTGGATCCTCCCCATATGAATGAGGCAGTGATTCGATTGATGCAATTGATAGTACTGGTGGGCAAATAGAACAGATGTGCCCAGTATACAGACATGTGGGTCAATACCGCCTTTGTGAGGGTGACTCGTCCAGCCAAAGATAGAGCTCGATATTCCCAAGAAGTGATTTTTTTGTAATAGCGTCCAATTAGCCAGTCCCAATCAGAAGCGGTATACCTGTGCGTTTTCAGATGGAAGCCCAGATATGAAATGCCGGATTGCAAAGATTGTGTCTGGACGCCGAACATATCTGCGATGTCCTGTATTAGTTCCGTGCGCTCGCCATGGAAATATAAGATGGATTTATGATTATTGATAGAGAGGCCCGTAGCTTTTTGAAATCTGTTGAGTATCTCAAGGATACATTCCCATGAAGATCGCTGAAGCATGGCACATATAAGGACATCGTCGACGAATAAATTATGGGACAGAGATATTTGTCTGCAGATATTGATGGGGATGCATCTCAGTTCGTCCACGGCCCTGTTTATGTGTAGGCTGAGAGTATTCATGGCGAGGATGAATATAATGGGGGCAAGCGGACACCCCTGTCGAAGGCCTCTGCCAGCATGGAAGAATGGGGAGGGGATGCCGTTGATGTTGATAGCGTATTTAACGCCCTCAATACACGCCATGATCCAGGATATCATTTCCTTGCGAAGGCCGATCTTGACCAGGAGGCAGCGGATAAAGCCCCAATCCAGGCAATCGTATGCCTTTTTAAGGTCGATCTTAAGAATGGCCCCATCAATATTCTTTGAGAACATGGAGAAGATGCATTCCTGGGTTGATGCAACAACGTCCAGGATGTTACGCCCCTTCAGAAAGGCATGCTGATGACAAGATAAGTGGACGGCCAGAGTACCTTTGATGCGTTCTAAGATGATCTTTGATATGATTTTAAAGGAAATGTTGCACAGAGATATCGGTCGAAAGTCAGAGAAGGTGTCGGCATCTCTCTTTTTGGGAATGAGAGCAATGAGAGTGGATGTAGATTGAGGATGGATGATGCCGTTGATGCGTGAATCCTCAATCATCTTGAGGAGTTCGAGTTTGATGAGGTCAAAAAAGTGCAGAAAGAACTCAATGGTCCATCCATCAGGACCAGGACATTTGTCCTTGCTGAAGGCCTTGAGAATTCTATGAAGCTCATCTTCAGTGACCGGCAAAAATATTTCGTCATTGATGGAGTCATCAAACATTACCGGAAAAATGTCTGTTCCCCATAATATATCATGAATATCACTTCCCGGACCGCGGCTATATTGATTTTTGAAGTGAGTAAGTGCAGCATAAGTAATGTCCTGTTGAGAGGTGAAATGACCATTTGCACCATCCTGAATTTTCCATATAGAGTTAATCTCACGTCTATGATTGGCATATTTGTGAAAGAATTTAGTATTGCGATCCCCCAAGTTCATCCATAGAGCCCTGCTTTTAAGACGCCAAGATGATTCCTGTGTTTCTAAAAGGCAGATTTTTTTCCGTGAGAGATCAGCGACCTTGCATTTATATTGGAGAGTCATAGAATTAGGATCATTCGATGATAGGATATGATCCAGATCATGCTGGATCCTGGAGAGCTCAGAAATGTCGAGCTTTTTTTTCTCTATTTGCCAGGACCGGATAATGGGCCGAACAAAATCCATGCGTTCACGAAGAGTGGGGCCTCGAGCACATGATGTCGATTGATGCCACGTAGCAGTGACAGTGTTATTGAATTCAGGGTCACTGAGATAGGTGTGATCGAATTTAAAAGAGTAGGGCCTTCGTGAGAGATGATGACGCCAAGTGAAGAATAGCGGCCCATGATCAGATATAGAATCATGCCCAATGGAGAATACAGGCATTCCCAGTGAGTCAATGATGTCGGACATCATAATAATCTTGTCAATGCGCTTGGCGATGAATGTCGCGCCAGTCCGCCCGTTCTGCCATGAATGAGTCAATGGGGAAGGTTCGATATCAATGAGATTCCGGATGATAAGTTGGGAGTGGATATAATCTAATATGGGATCCACTTTCCGCCCAGCACCCCAGACTTCCTCGGAGCATAGTGTATAATTCATATCACCAATCAGCATCAGATGAGGGATCTCACAAAGATCCGAGGTGAAAAATTTTTGCCAGAATGGAAACCTGTTCATATATGGAGCATATATGTTAAAAATATTGATGGGGAAATGGTGCCCACGGAAGGTGGCAGAGAGCATGATACCAGCAAAGCATTTGAATGCATTAGCACGAATCCATATAGGATTCCACATGGCGACAAGTCCACCAGAATGGCCATGCGCGTCAAGAGCCACGATATACCATGAGGGGAACAGTTTTCTGAAATATGAAATAGAGGTGAGGCTATCATGCATAGTCTCCTAGATAAGAACCATCTTCGGACGAGCAGAGGAAAATAAGTGCCTGAGCGCAAGGAATTTGGGGCCAGCGCCAAGCCCTCGGATATTTAATGAGATAATGTCCATCATGTCATGGATGGTCCAGCCGCGTCTGCTCTAAGAGGCTGTGGGCGAGGAGATGACATATCAAATATAGGGATATCCACCAGAGAAGATAATCGGTCCCCCTGTGCAGCAGAGTTTGATCGGCCACGGAAGTGATGAGAACCACCCCGTCCAGATTTACGGACAGTAATATTCATCCCCGATGCAGGGCTGATGGTGGGAGAAGATGGATGGAAGGGCTTGTGAATGGTGAGAGGTTCTAGGTCCACAGTGCGATGTTGAAGGAGAGTATCGATATCACTGTCAATATGATTTGCAGGGGATGAGACGGGGGAATTGGAGGGGGTTACCATCAGTAGAGGGACCTTACCACTGTAAGGTGGGGGGGATGTCGTCCGGGGAGGGGAGGAGGAGGAAATATTAATGGGGATAGAGCCCATGAATATGTCGCCCATCAGAATAGGGGAGGGGGATCGAATAGGGGCGTCGACAGGAGGTTCGGGTATGGAAGAAAGTGGAGGGGGGGATACACGGGGATGAGAGCACGGGGATGAGAGGGAGCAAGGTGAGGCGAAGGGAGATTGGAGGGGATCCGAGGAGACAGGGGGGGAGATGGGAGAGAGACGGAAGGCATATCGACATGTAATGGAGGGGAGTCGAGAGGGTGGCGGCGGGCAGATTTGGTGTAATGAGGGTGGCGGCGACGGTGAGCGTCCCGCTTAGGGCAATTTGCAATAAGGTGGCCTGTATGATGGCAAGCAGCACACCGAAAAGGTATGCCCCAGAAATCCAGTCTCTGAGAAATCCGGAGACCCCGCCATGTGATGTCGATGTGTTCAGGATATCCGCCCCTGTATGCACGGTCAATGAGAATCCATGCAATGCGCTTGTCCTTTTCTCCCAAGATCCAGGGATCCGCATAGATAAAACGACCAATGGAGTTCCCAATGATCTCCAATATTTCCTTAGACCAGAATTCCAGCGGGAGATTCGGGAGTTTAACCTAGATCAAGTTATGAGAGGGAGTATTTGATAGCGGATCATATCCAATGTACCATCTGTGAAGAGCAAGAAAACTCCGTTTATAAACCCATGGGGAGCGCAGGATATTATCTGCGTCTGCGGCGTCAAGGAATTGAAAGCAGAACCAGTCCTTCATGAGATGGGAGATGATGGGTGTGTAGCCTATAACAGGCTTCCAGTGGTCAGAAATCCATTTCCGCGAGGCAGCAACATCCATCACCGGGAAATGCCACTGTCCAATGAGGGCGCACTTCTGGAGACAATTGATTCTTTCTGTGAGATGAGCACCATCCAAGGCGACGGCAGGCGGCGGAGTTGAGGATTTAACCGGAGCATGTATTCCTTTTGAGGATCTGTGAGTCACCAGGTGGCGAAGTGGAGGGTGAGAGCGGTCACTGAAAGAGTCATGAATAGAGGGATGAATGGTGGTCTGGTCCAATGTGGATCGGGTAGGCAGTGAGGCGCTCGCCAGGGCTCGTGAATCCTCAGCATGGATGGCAGCCCGAATCAGTGCCTCCGTGGCAGATGAGTCGGACGCAGAGTCCATAGTGGCAGAGTGTGAAGCCCGGTCAAATCAGCAGGTGGGTCTTTAAAGGGTCATTTTACTATATATGGATCTTGGATTATAGTAAAATTATGTTCACATTTGAAATTTCTACCAAATTCATGTCATATTTACTATTGAAAAGATAATCTATTTTCCACATGATCAGTGTACTCTTAGTTTTCCACATTGGTTTGGCATGCTCCCTTGATGCATGATTATGTGAGAAAGAGCGTAACATAGGTCTATGTGAATACGAATAGTCACACACAATGCATGGATAAGGTGTGTGCATTGGAGGACAAGTACACCAGAAGATAAGGAAAATCTAAATGTGGAATATGTTTTGTTACATGCATAAGTGAGTTATGCATGAAGATAATAATGAAGTAGAACATATATTATGAGAGCTCTTGAGATTTTATTAAGTTTGAAGGAAGTAAAGTATTTAATTGGAATTTGTCAAAGGATGGAAGATCGCCTCATCTTTTTGTTTGCTGCTCATTTTTCATAAAATGTTAACACAAATGCATTGTTAGGAGTGTTGTAGATATGCTTTACCTACGAGGAGTTACTTTAAAAGTGTTTGTTCATGGGAATGGTTGCATCATAAGTTGTTCTTTGAATATTCCATCCAACATGGATTCGGCATGATGATTACTCTCAAGCAAGGAAACTAGTTATGGATGAGTTATTTGGAAATAGTGGCCTTCAATCCTTCGATTATTTCAAACCAATAGTTGCCATGCATATACCATTTCTTTATGTTGGGAAATCACTAGGCACTAGAGAGGATTTTAACTTCTTTGTTGCTTTGATCCACACCTCTATCCAATACCTCATACATTATTAGAGCCTCATATAGATCTAAGGGTGGCTTAGAATAAGGTTTCTTTTATTTATACTCTCAAAGGCTTAATATGTGGCTTCAAGTGATAGGCTAGGATCACTCATATCTTTTTCTGATAGGGGTGGTTGGTTGGACTGTTTGAGATTTCAACATAGTCCACTTATTAGAGTAACATCAAACATGTGGTGAAATAGGGGTATAGTTAATCATTTCAATAAAAAATATTATTCTCATATTTTCCTTGATAATTTGCATACTTCTTTGTAACACTCCCTCCCACCCTCTTGGGCACCCCAAGTGAAATGGGAGGTGTTACTTTAAATTAGCCTGACCTCCATGGTCTCATTATGAAGATGGGTTATAAAAATACCCAATTTGAAAAGTTCTCATAATCAAATTATGATGCCACCTTTAGATCAGGCTCATCAAGAGCTTTTCTACGATATAAATGTTATCTTGACTATATGCTCATATCAGAAGATATGGTCATTTAAATATTAGCCTTTTAACTTCCTTGCCACATCAAAAAAACCTCCATAGTGCCCACCAAGTAGCACACATAGCATGTCCATGTCACACACCATATCTTCCACATTAGCACGCCAACACCATTGTGCTCAAACCCAGAATGGGGGAGAGAGCGCATAACACTAGAAGGAAGGCGTAGGTCACGTTAATTAATGGGTCAACTTTTTTTGCACCTCTTGTCAACTTCCCTAAATACACTTTGCCACCTTATGGACATCACACTTACGTCCTAATGATGTCACTTTGCGACGTGGCATTGACTGGGGGTTCCATGTGTCATCCACAACTAGCCCCCTTGGCCACCCAAAAAGGTCATTCTACCTACCACATGTCACACTATTAGTGTGCCATGTGAGCAAGCTATCCATGTCTCCATGTCATCCGAAATTACATGTGGCAATCCATGTGGCTATACGCAACTGACGTGGCGCCTTCTACCATAGCTTAAGCTAGGGGTCCCATCAAGTTTCAGTCCTCTGTGCAAATTAGAAAATTCCCATTATGTGAATTTCTTTGGGGGGCACACTTAATTCCTTGACATAAGGAGCGAGGGAGTCCCCAACCCAAATTGGGCATATCGAGATGGTAATTTTCATGCCAAGAGATAGGAAAGAACTTCCTCTATGCTTTTTGTTTATAACACCAACCTCCAAGAAGTTTTTTCTTGACAATGGGTGCGACATGGGATTAGCCACTAATCATTTTATTAACACGTAATCCACTGGATAAACTCTAAGACTAAGAGGCTTAATCATACTTAGCCCATGATTAAGCAATTCCATGATTTCATTTGTTCTTTTGTGAATTTCGAGTATGCCAAGCACATCTGGTGAGTCTTCGATTTATTCCACCCTAGATATGTGTCTTGGGGTGGGGTTGTGTGTGTGTATTTCCATTAAATAAACCTTTCCATCTAGGTCACTCCATATTTAGCCCAAATCTGGGTTGGGCTCCACCTTGGATGGGCTTCCACCTTAACTCATGACAGGACATATATCAGGAACTTTACTAATTTTGACCATTTTGTGATGCCTCCCAGATACTTGGATGTATCTAAATCTCTCCACTATATTAAGCCTGGATGCAACTCTTCTACGACTACCTTCCAAGACCTAAACACAAGGCACATTTCTTCCTTGTTCTAACTTAGAAAATTTCAAGCATTACATGGATTGGGCCATGGTTCTCCTAGAAGCTTGGCTTTGCCCAAAATATCTACAATCACAAAATCACATCCTCATACCAAAAACTATTAAACCCAATGCTAAGCACAGATAAAATACCTTCACAAAAGTACAAGTCTTCCTAATAATAATAATTGATACAAGCCAACACATGGCTAACATCGCTCTATAATTTTACTTACAAAAACACCAAAACCTACTACAATTGATCTAAATATTGACATCATACCCCTTGACGTACCTTACATTATTTCACTATTAGACAATGGCTAGAACGAGGTAAATAGTCATTCATATACAATAGAAATCCATGCTAATTCTTATTGTGCCATATACAACGTTTTAGCAACAAACTTCATTAGTTTTTTGACAACAAAAAATCCTTGATTATCATAGCATCCAAACCATGGATTTCACACACCATAATTGATCTCAAATTGGAGGAGAACTTCTCCTTCCTAAAAATTGATCGTTCCTCTGACACTTTGCAAGTAAAAATGGGTCTTATGAGAAAAACAAGTTTTATGGTCTGTTCAAGGATAATGAGTTAGTTTTCATGTGAAATTTAAACAAGCAACATATCATCATGAAACTCATAAAGGAAATCAAGAAGAGAGACAAAACATAATTTGGTGATGGAGTTCACCCCTCCTGGGCTACATCTTTGGGCATGCTAACACAACTAGACAATTCCATAAATTTAAGTGATAAAAGAGTACATGAAATGTGTTGAAAAATGAGTGGCTAGTTTCCCCTTCAAGGAAACATTCTCTTGCAAATAACTCTCACTCTAAAAGGCATGACAACATACAATCAGTCATGGAACAGTCAACAAGAAAAGGGCTCTCACATCAAGACCCTATACTCCATATGGAAATGAGCATAACATGTACAACAATTCCACATTAAAGTACTTAGAAGAGCTTTCCTCAAAAACATAATGAGAAAAGACAAACATGAGTTGCACCATAGAAGTCACAATTGCTGCAAATAACATATGAAGGCTAGAAAACCCCTACAAGGTCCTCTCCATGCTCAAAAGCCTTCAAAAACTGCTTCAAACCACTGATTCTCCCTGGCACCCATAGAATCAATCCTGCAAAAATTCCTTCTAGAAGTGCTCCAATTAGTAAATGGAGGCTTCCATTGGATTCAAAATGCCAAAAAAACCTTATCTGGGCTCTTCTTGGGCTCAAAAATACCAAAAAATCATCAAGTTATGGCTCTCCCCAAGCTTTTATTGTTATTCATCCTCCAAATTGGCTGAACCTACAAACTGAGTGACAATTAAACCACTTGGTAGGTGACAATTTCATCCGCATCTGGTACATTTTTTTCCCATTTTAATTGTCCAGTAACCCCTTATGCACAAAAATAGGGCCAGGTGGGTGCCATAAGGCCAAGGGTTGGGGCAACGGTTTGACCCCACCGACCTTGGCACCCTTTTCTCCAGGGAAAGGTCTTGTGGTGGTTGAGGTGGCTGGGGGTCGGGGCTAACCGCCCACCCCCACCGCCCTAGCCCTCAAATACTATATCGTAGATTTCGCATCAGCCATGTGACTGAGGGTAGTGCTTTAATTGTCACCCATGTCGTTGTAGCCCTTACCTCTCTGCCTTTAGTTGCGTGAACTGCAATAGGACCCGAGGCTAGGGCCTACAACCCGCGCCCTCCACCAAGTACCTTTCCCTTGCACTCTTGGTCTGATGGGGTATCTCATGACTAGGGGCCAGTGGATGGTCCTTGAGCCCTCTCTGCCAACTGCGCTCACTGATGGTCCCATGGGTTGAACATGACCAAGGGATGGGGCTGGTCCCCAAACCCTTTCCACCTAGTCCTTACTCCTTTCGCCTGCGGTCCTATGGGTGTGAGTGTGACCAGGATCTAGTCCCCAAACTCCTCTCTGTCAGTTGTGATTGTGCCAAGGTCATGTGGAGGTGCAAATGGTTAGGGCTCGGGGCTCTCCGCCCGACCCCTTCCCCCAATGCGCCATTTTATAAACCTTAAATGGATAGTCATGAAACCTATGGTTAAGAACCATCGTGTAGGAGACTTGGTAGAGAGTTGAAATGTGTATTGTCATGTTTCCAGTTCAAATCCTATTGAGGCTATTCGACCCTTAACAAAATTTTGACCAGTGTGGAGGAGCCACGTGGCAACCTCTGGTTGGGCCACATGACAGCCTCCCATTGAGCCACTAAACAAACTACAACCAATAAAATTGTGACAACATTGCCTTGTATGAGCCCGACACTTGGCAAGCCATGATTGGTCAACCGTATGCCCAATAGGCATGTTGACATCAGCAATATGGACTACCCAATCAACACACCTGCAAATGTTTTAATTATTGAGCCAAACAATTAGAACATTATAACTTTGTCATACGATATCAGATTGAGGTGATTTAAGTGTCGTTGTTATCAGAATGATGAACACTACAACTTGACGTTGGTTTTGAAAGATTTTGAGCACTTCAATTTTTGAGCAAAACATTGATCTCCGTATCAATAATAGTCTAGTCGAATGCATACATCAATCATACATGTCCATGGAAATAACTATGAATTTGATGAATATCTCAGGAAAATGGATAACTTTTCGTGGATCCTTTGATGGGTGACAATGGAAGAAGCATCCTCATTCGGTAGCCACCCCCTTCAAGGTACAAGTTAACTTTGAAATTCCTATATTTGAAGTTTAGATAAATTTAGATGTCATAGATAAATGGTTAAATCTGCTTGAAGAATATTTTTCAATTTAAAATTTTTCCAAAATGAAAAAATTACTTTTGCACTCCTCAAGCCACCCCGCCCACATCAATGATTAGTGGGAAACTTATTGTGAGTAGAGGTACGAGAAGGAACCATCATTATTTTCAACAACACCCACTTAGAATTATTTTTGAGATGCTATCAAGGAACAATATTACCCTGTTGGGAGATATGAAGATAAGTACATAAAATGGACCACACTACGGTAGTGAAGGGACCAAGATGTGTAGGAGTTCTCAATTTTTTTTCATGCCCTTAGCACAAAGTTGGGTATAAAGGATTCTGGGCAGCATCTAGTACTCAAGTATCATGGTTGTCTACACAAATACATCTAGGAATAGATAGAGTTCCTAGACGTCTTCTCACTTGACGCCGCATACCGATATGTTGTCAATATCAAGCATAAAATTAAATAGAAGAAGCGAGACTTTGGATCTGTGAATCCGAAGCAAGAAAAAGGCACCCCCAAACTATAGAACAAAGGACAGAGCCAAGGTAGGGTGAACTAGGACAACCCATTGAAGCTGCAAGTAAAGAACAACACCATGAAGACAAAGAAAGACACATGAAAGTGGTGTGAATTCCACAAGAGCCCCACTCATAACACAAATGAGTGTCTCACTAGGCAGTTCCTAGAGGCTGACTTGAAAGCTTTAGAGTTAGATGCATGTTTTGACTCTGAATCAAAACCTGACAAGGGGACCGACAAAGGGAAGAAAATTATCGATGCAAAGCCCAATGCCACCATTGTCACTACCAAGGTCCAAAAGATTAAGCCTGAAGATCCAGAGGAGGGGGAGCGTATCTTCCACTCATAGATGTGGGTGAAGGGTTCTCTTATGTAGTTCATTGTCAACCACCGGAACCAAAAAAACCTCATCTCAATTGAGTTCATGAAGTGGTTGGGCGTACTGAAAATACCACATCCAAAGTCTTACACCATCAGATGGCTCCATCAAGGGTGAGATCTTCGTGCCAACCAACAGTTTCGCCTAGGCTACAACATCAAGCCCTTCACAGATGAGGTATTGTGTGATGTTGTTCCTCTTGAAGTTTGTGATTTATTATTAGGCCAACCATACTTGTGGAAGCGTCATGTTGTGTATGAGTGAAGGCCTTGCACTGTTGTTATCACTTTGGGTACTAAACTATATAGGATATTGGAGATACCTAACGCCATTTCTTTTATCTCTACTAAGAAATTCAGCAAGATCATCTTCGATACTGGGAATTTTTTTTATTTATGATTTTCTTTCAAAACAAGGGGAAGATCACTGCTACATCCATGGTCCATGGGAAGGGTTCCTCCATGTAGCAAAAGTAGGTGGATAAGGTCGTGGAATAATACAGGCACCTTCTCCTTACCCACAGGGGTACCTTTGTACTTTCAAGTCAATAATTTGATTGATCTAACTCCTAGAGAACTCCTACACAATGGGTCAATATACCATAGTTCTTTGTTGGAAAATGAAGGAATCAAGCGACAAGTCTAGGAATTGATATAGAAAGGGCACGTTCAACTAAGTTCCTCACTTTGTGGGAGCTTAATTGTACTCATACAGAAGAAGGATGGGACTTGAAGACTCTACGTTAATTACTGGGCACTAAATAAAATAATTATTAGGAATAGGTATCTAATCCCATAGATTGGTGACCTTCTTGACCAAATCAAGGGGTCCAAGTATTTCAACAAGATTGGTTTGAATTCTGGTTATCACCATGTTCCAATAGAACCCATAGATGTATGGAATATTGTCTTCAAATCCAAAGAGGGCCCTTTTGAGTGGTTGGTCATGGCTTTCAGATTGACAAATGCCCCTGTAACTTTTTAAAGACTAATGGATGACATTTTATGGTCCTTCACAAAATCGTTCATGGTTGGATATCTTGATGACATCCTCGTCTTCAACAAGAGTTACAAAGAACTTTTACAACATATTCAACAGGTCCTTCAAACTTCGTGACAACAAAAACTATGCGTTGACTTGGAGAAATGTGCCTTTCGCATGAACCAGGTCCAATATTTGTGTTACATCATTGATGAGCATGTGGATTTGGATAAGATCCAAGCAATTCAAGATTACCAAGCCCTAACCACTTTAACAGAGCCCCGTAGCTTTTTGGGCCTTTCCAATTTCTATCGAAGGTTCATGTTGGGATTCTATCATATCACTTGGCCTTTTAGTCAATTTACCAAGGGTGGAGCGAAAGAAAAGTTTTTCTAGTTTGAGTCATAATAAAAGGCATTCATGGAGCTGAAGCACCACCTTTATTCAACACCAGTTCTCACATTTCCAGATGTGCAACAACCATTTGAAATTAAGACAAATGCCTTAGACTATGTTATTGATGTAGTTCTCATCCAACATGGGCATCTAGTGGCCTATTATAGTGAGACACTCTCTGATATAATTCAGAAATATCCCACTTATGATAAAGAGATGGATTCCATTGTATAGCCTTTCCAACAGTGAAAACATTACATTATGGGGAAGGAGATGATCAACTATACAGATCATTGACCTCTCCAATTTATATAGACACAAAGGAAGTTATAAAATGATCACCATCAGAAATGGTCCACATATCTGCAACAGTTCCATCCAGACATTGAGTACAAGAAGGGAAATACCAATAATGTTTTAGATGCCTCAGTTAGCCACCAATTGTGGCGCTCAATATTGTCCATGACTCTTGTTAGCGCTTGGAATTCACCTAGGCTGAGATAGACAAACTCTCAAGGCTACATCAAACCATTTCACCTCGTAGCTAGCCCTACGAGGTATGAGAAGGCTCTCTCGGGTCAAAACTCGAAGGATTATGTCAATAGGATGAGTTGACCAATTAGGAACAAGGATTTTAGGCTAGTAAACTGATATGGGGGATTGGTTTAGAGTTTTTGGATTTTTTTTTTTTGGTGGCAATTGGAGGGAGTGCAATTCAGGGTGCGGGGATTGAGCTCAGTTTTTGCAGGTGATTCCTTGGGGCAAGGTAGGAATCTAGGCTGATGCCTTAAGTCTGAAAAAGATGATCAAGGAAGAAAGGAGAAAAGCTAAAGAGGGCAAACAATGGATTTGAATCCTCTCTAGACGGTGGAAAACATAAACTTTAAACAAAATTGAAAGCTGAGCGTGGCATGCATGAATTCAAACTTTATCACTTCTTTTGTTTAAACAGCAGCAAGAGATTAAGGAATGTAACACATAAACACACTTACAATAATAGTAGGAAGCACACCATCAACATAATAATCCACAAGAATCCACAATGAAGTCTGCAAAACCCTGGCCTTCCTTTTCCTCAAATTGCAGAAAATACAAGTCAATAATACAATAGCCCTTCTCCCTCTAGAGTCCAACCAACAAAATGAGAAAGAGAAGGCATAATATAGAAGGTAAAACCTCTTCCCCCACCTCTAGGGGTCGAGCTCAGCCTCCTAGGAGCAGTTACAACTAATTCAAAATAAGCACTAGATAATAGGCAGCACAACAACTTGCCTCTATTACTTAGCTAACTAATCCATGCATTAATTTTTCACTTTTTACATCAAGGAAGCTTCTAGAAGAGTAAAGAGAGGTAAAATCTATCAAAGTGCCATGAAAATATTACATTTATCTATCATCTACAAGTAAAAATAATCAACCATAGTCAAAACAGTGTTTTTTGACCAAAAAAGTCAATTCTGGCAAAGTTTGCTCTC